>JANSTQ010038565.1:2957-15666 GCA_026167885.1 Bergia puertoricense | reverse complement strand
AGTAGGGAAATACAACATTTACGTGATTGTAACTTAAAGGTCCAACTAAAGTTACTTTACGGCCTGTAAAACCCGGTTCTTGTACCGGCGTAAATTAGTAACCGTATATCAGCAACATTCCAGTGGCGGGCTTAATGCTGAAAAATGCCCAAGAACGCCCCCGTCTTTTTTCGTTAAGTCGGAGTTTCAAGCCATACAAATCGTTGTAATTCTGCCGGGTCCAAAGTCACTTCGTTGTAGCAAGGACTTTGTTAAATCAGGGCTCGTTTGTCGGGGTTTCATTGTATGTTTATTCCTTCATTTTCCTATTACAGGGATTCGACAGCGGAATAGTGAAGCTAAAGATGCAGGTTAGTTTGCAATTCCTGAGAACATAAGTTTTAGATTTTGGAATCGTAATATTTGAGTTGAAGAGTTTAGTTTTAACCTAGAGTTTTACAAGTAGAATGTTGACTATTTTGTCTTATCTGTAGTCATAGTCGCTTACATTCAGTTGTACATCAAGTTTCTGTTGGTCAAATCTAGTGTGGCCTCCTTTTCAGACACATTCTTCGTTGCAGCCACAAAACCATGAAAGGACAATAAGCGCCAATAAATGCGTTTAATGTCTTTTGAGAACACTGGGACGACAACGTTGATCGCGCTGTAATAATAATAATATCAACAACAGTAATAATAATTACAATAATAAAAATAAAAACAACAATGATAAGTAGAGAGTGTTGAATCTCTTTAGGGCGCCTGCTCCAGTTGTCCAAGCTCCATAGTAACGCTAAAAAATGGCATCGAGAATATGCTTCAGTTCTACGTACCAGAGGTGCTGGGAGTCGAACAGGTTTGTATTTGTGTCTGTAGTGTAATAACTTAAAAACACCTCACAGGTTGTTTGTTTTGTTGCCTCGCACTGTCGCCACCGCGCGAGCCTGCTTTCTAATGCGTTTTTGTCTCAACTTAGGCATCAGGACCTCAAAGTTCTTTTTCTTTCGTGGCCAGTTTTTGAGTTCTTCGGAAAATGTCTCCGATGTTTTGTACAAATGTTCTTATGTACTTGTTGAAAGAGCTCGGTCAGCGCGGTTTCGTTAGTTTGGGAGTTGGGCTCGAGTGCAACCCAGGCGCGCGTCGGTTTGCTTTACGTTAAGACTTACTATCAGTTTTAACGTAGTTTCAGCCTCAAAAACGAATACTCAAAAACGTAGAATATGTTTACTTTTGAATTTCGGGTTTTATCATGTATTATTGAAACACGTAAAAAGTTTAAAATAATTTTCATTTAATTTTTATTTTAAAATAATATTGAGATAGCAGTTGGGTTTAAATTTTGGGGTTTAATTCATAAATTATTTTAAACGTCCAATAGAATCTGTTTTGTTAATTATTCTTTATTTTTTAAATATTTTTGACACGACCCCATAAGCTACGTACCTTTAATAAAGGAGTCGTGGTAAAATATTGAAAAAATATAAATAGGAGTGGGGGAGAGGGGAAGGGTAGCCATTTGCTTCATATAATGTTACTTTACTTGTGGACTTTATAGATCTGTGGTCTACATAAACAGACATAAACAGAACCTTTCCCTCTATCAGGTTGAAGACGATGCCGACCTGGCCAGCAAGGAAGCATTGGAGAAACTTGAGAAAAAACTTGGAGAGACTAAGGAGACATAGAAAGACTTTGTGTTCTGCAACTATTAACTTCCCGGTGGCAACACAGCGAATCAGATGTCTGTGAGAGTCTGTTCGACACAAGACACCTGTTTCCAACCGTTTAACTTTCAACAAGTTTATCCGGCGACAGGGTTAAACAGCGCTCACTGTGGGACTTTAGAAAAAACGTGATAAACACGTGATAAACATGTGGGCTGAAGCTGTCGTTTCATCAGTTTTGAAACTCCAACAAACATTGCTATTGGGAGGGGGAGGGGTAAGGATAACTTGTGTGGGCGAGAGACCTGCTGCAATAAACCATCGCAGTGATTTAAGTCGATGAAATCACGTGTAAGAACTGAAGACAGTTTTGATGTGTGAAAGTATTGATTTCTGATGTTGACTGTAGTAAAAACCCGCATGTAAGAACCTATATTTTCCCAAATCATCTTGCGATTGGTGCTCATTTATTTGATAATTAATGATGACTAATGATGGCTAATGATAGCCAATCATTTCCCAGTTTTAGCCTGTAGGTTCTTAACCCACTAGTTTCATACACGCGGGTTTTTACTGAAGAAAACGGGTTTCTCTGTGGCGTTTTTGTTTTTAAATGATATAGCTGATGATATTTAATGATAGCTAGTGATGGCTGTTGATAGTTAATTTTTTTTTTACACGCAAGGTTTTTACTGTAGTACGTCGGAGCGCTCTGCAGTCATTTGGAACTCGAACACCGATACTTCGCAAGTTTATACACTTGAGTGTCCCAAATTGTGTAAATAGTACGTCTCTTGTACCGCACGAGATACGCTTTCCCGGTTCTCCTATCTCCTTTCAGTTTCAAGCTCAGGCTGAAGTATATAATTGTTTTCATTTTACTGAATTTGTTGTAAAAAGAAATAACAACTCGGTTAAGAGCAATTTTATGCTGCATTTGCAGGACGAAACGGCAGAGCCTGTACTCAGGGTTCTTGTAAAAAATGCATCTAATAAAGGAAAACAAATACGTAAAATAAACTGCCAACCTTTTTCCAAGATGGATAAAAAGAGAAGAAAGGAAATTTGCTCGGAGTCCGGCAAGAAAGGCTAGAGGGAAGGGTGTAAAAGATTGAGCGAGAAGAATTGGGATGCAGAAATGTCCCTTTTGTGGCTGCCACAACCCCCCTTTTCAGTTCATAATTTGTATATTTTCAAAGCAGCTTACATGTGGCCGTTGCATGCGTCCGCACCCCTTTCTAATATGTTTTTAAAATGCTGTGAGGCGCTAAAGTTGGATTGTAGTTATTTCTCTGACAGTTATATGGATCTTATTTCATGTTCCGAGCCGGAACACAAATTAACAAGTTGGTTTAAAATGAACCCTTGGTTAAAGTGATTAATCAATGGTCTTATAGTGCATTTAATACAGCAAAAACAAAACAATTTTAAATGCTTTCAAGTGGTGGCAGATATTGGCCCAGCTGTATCGAAGCATATTGGCCCTGCCAGTGTACATCACGTGATCGATTCTGACCGATAGCATCGCATGTTTTTACTATAATGTATAATATGTAACAAAGTTTTTTAAGTGCCTTTTCTCAAAAGATTCAAAGACACTGATTTACATCCTTAAAATCAACTGAAAGACATCTGATGAAACTAATAAAAATATTTTTGAACTGAATAAATAAGTCTTAAGTAGTCGTTAAAAACAGCTTGTAGAAACACTGGACTTGATGTTATGTGGAAGGTCATTCCACAGTATTGGGGCGCAGATAGAAAAGGCCGATCCGCCTGGCTTTTTTCTGCCCTGGACCTAGTCTTGGGCATTTCAAGAAATGAGCTGTTTGCAGATCTCAGGCCAGAGCGTTTAGCGATTCGTTTCTTCAGAAGTTCTGAGAGGTACTAAGGAACGGTGCCATTCAGACATTTGTGAGAATCTTGAATTCAATTCTTGCGTGCACTGGTAACCAGTGTAACCGTTTTAGAACAGGGGTTATGTGTTCGTATTGGCGATCTTACAGATAACGCGGGCGGCAAAGTTTTGAACAAGTTGAAGTCGTTTTACTAGGGACTTTTTGCAGCCAGAAAGTAGCGAGTTGCAATAATCAGAGACGAGATGTGACGAGGGCGTGTACAAGAGATCTAGAGGCTTTAGTTTTCAGATATCTGCGGATTCTCGCGATGTTACGTAGATGGTACATTGACGTTTTAACGATCTCTTTAACATGGGAATCAAGTTTTAGGTTGCAATCCATGATAACTCCTAGGTTTTTTACAGTTTCCGCAGTTGTTGGGATAAGCCTATCGTAATAAGATCAGTCTTGACAATGTTAAACTTCAGTATATTCATGGACAGCCAGTCCTTGATATCGACAATAGCATCTTGTATAGCGGCGAGAACTTCAGCTCTATCTTGAACTGAGTTAGTGTCATGTGGAAGTCTAGTCAATGTCGCCCAGACGAGAAATATAGGCCATAAACAAGAGGGGACCGAGGACACTGCTTTGAGGAACACATTTTAGATATCTGTGGGTAGGAGAAAGTGCCGTTGATACAAACACGTTGATATCTGTGGGTTAGGTAGGACTTAAACCAATTTAGGGCAGTATCAGTTGTTCTAAAGCGTGTGTTTAACCGTCGCAGAAGAATGGTGTGATCGACTGTGTCGAATGCTGCTAAGAGGTCTAATAGTACCAAAACACTCTTAATAAGGCTGTTTCAGTGCTATGACTTGGTCCATAGGCCGACTGTAATGGCTCCGTAAGATTGTTTTTCATTAGCCATTAGGTGCTCAGTAAATTGGGACGCAACTACTTTCTCACAAATTTTAGACGTAAAAGATAGATTTGAGATCGGACGGTAGTTTTCTAGAGTTAACTCATTGGCGCTATTTTTGAAAGTAGGGAGGACAATGGCCTCTTTCCAATCATTTGGCACAGTGCCAGTGGAAGCTCAGAGATTGATCATTCGTGCTATGGTAGGAGCAGGGAACTTCGTCTGTGGATATCTCGGTAAATAATCGACGGAATGACCCCGGACTTCATAAGTAGACAAACCAACACACATGAAACAAGTTAGTGCAAAAAGAGTGTTTGATTTCTTTATTTTCTTGATTAATAGCTCAAACGATTATTTCCCATACAAAGTCTCTTAAATTCGATCCAATATGGCGTTACTTATTACAAACCATATTTTATAGACTAACTCAGAGCTTGGGTTACCTGTGTTGATTGTGGCGCGCGCACGAGCTTGTCAGCGGTGTTCCATTTGTCGTTACCAGGCAACTGCGGCCAAAGTAAACAACGGACGATCGAAGGAGAAATGGAGGACGAAGCAGTCGGTGCTACGGATAACATTGTCACTGAATTCGCCACCTACGAGGATTTTTTAGACAGTCAAATTACACCACTAGATCTCTTTTACCTTGAGGTAAGAGCTTACCAAGTTACTTGTATCACTATGACTTTGAATCTAATGTTTTGGTTGAACGATTTCAAGCGAACGTCGAATTCGACATACGTTAAGTGATTAACATTGTCTGGGCATGAAGTGATAAAGGTTTAGATATAAACAAACAGTATTCTCTTTGACAGGATGAAGAGCTGGCTCGACAGTTGGTGGAGCTTGGATACAGAGGAAGTGGCGAAGTGAGTAGATTTTCTGGATTCCGTCAAATAAAGTTTTTGTGACGTTAACCTAAACAGCGTACTTGAACATTGTAATAAATTAGTATTATTAAATTTAATTAATAAAAATCAAAATATATTGTCATACAGAAAGTGATATTGTCAGGGAAATCGAATTTGAAGAACAAGGATGAATTCATTTGTATTGAAGAAATATATTCAAAATCAAACTAAGGTTTTGTCTTGACAGAACATGTTTTAATTCAAAAGCACATTTGGCTCTTTCCCTTCCTGCAGTTATATATTGGACTTTGAGTTTGAATTTGATACTGCTCCTGTAGTCCCACTGTGAGAAATATATTGATTGGAGAACTTAGATTTAGGTTCAATGGTTAGGTTCAGGATCGAGGTTAGAATTAGGATCAGAATTGAACCTAGGGTTAGATTCCAGATCAGGTTACAGAACTGAACCATAGGTTTAGGATTGGGAAAACTAGATTTGATGGCTAGGTCTGTTTTAGCAAATAATACATTTTATTATTGCCTCCAGGTACTAAAAAGAGAGGAATTTGAAGCTAGGAAGCAGGCTGCAGAAGCCAGTAGACTTTCAAAAAGGAGTCAGCAAAAGTACGTAAACCAGTTTCTATTGTCCAGTTAGAGATTTGTGTAATAAAGAATGAAAGGATTGCAGATACCTTTGGCCATTTAAAACACTTCTCCGCTTTATCTTTGGGATGAATGTCAAAAAAACGTTCCTTAAGATTTGATATATATAGAAAGACCTTGAAATTCCATATGTCCGAGGTGATATCATCAACAGGATTAGGGTTAGGAGGAATCTTCCTGATATTAGGGAAGTTAAGGGGGATAGGCAACTCATCAACAGTTCTACAGGCATGACCTTACTAGGAGAAATTTGAAAAATTATATGTTCCAAGAAAGGCCATAATAATCTGGGAATGTCATTTCTGCTGTCTCATTGCAGACAAGTGGTCAGTGTATGTGGCCATAAAAATCTCTGTTTGGCCTGAAAAATTGTAGGAGGAATCAGAAGGGGGAGGGGGTGGGGGGTCATGCTACTCTCTACAGGCCTTATCAAAAAGGTAACCTTTCATCTGAACCCCATTCTGGTCTGTAGAAAAAATAACCAACAATATATAGCACTGAGCTTTTACTGGCTGATTTGGTTTTCAAGATTGCTTCTTTTTTTACTCATTTATTACATTTTCAAATTTTTGAGTGGTTGACACATGTCATTGCTGATATCTGAAGGATCTAGTGCAAAAATGATGCACTAAGTGACTTTTGGGTTGATTTTGAGTTTTTCACTGACTTCACAATCCATAATTTTTGAAGTGTTTCTTTATTTAATGTCACTTTTCCTTTTCTTGTCTTTTCAATTCTGACATATAGCTAAATTAGCCACAGTTACCACAAACTTTATCCTGGTGTCCTTTATTCCAGCAAAAAAAGTTCATACAAAACCATCATGTCTCAAGATTTTCTGAGGGTCACTTATGTCATTTTTGCACTAGACCTTTCATTTGTTTATAGTGACTCTATTCTTAGCTATTCTTAGACTAACATTTTCTCAAAAGTTGTCAATAATAACTAAATTGCGTGTTAATTTATCAAATGTAGAAAGTCAAGAAAAGTCAGCCAATTAGCCATAATGGTTGTTTAAATCCTTTCACATCCCATTAGTGATCACAAACAATTTCACAAAATATAAAAAAAACACAAAATGGGTACTGCTTTCTATTCAAGGTAAATTAAAGGGATACAATTTTGAACAAACATTTTATATGAAAGCATAATGTGTTGATCATGAGCCTTTGAATGGAGTATCTTTGAGGTACACGACTGTCCATATATTTTTCATCCTCATTGAATTTTTTCTGTCATTGTGAGTTCTACTAACTTCCTCATGAAAGTTTGATTTTACTAAAAGGTAAACTGTTGGTTATATCTACCTTAATCTCCATCTTGCAAAGACCACTTCATGCTTGCGTGTTTTAGAGTGGAAAGTCGATAAATCAAAATTATTTTTACTCAGAACCTTAGCTAGCTCTGGTAAGGACTTGAAGGATCCATTCTTAAAAGCTTTGGCTCAGCGAGAGGAAGCCAATCGGAGTGGTAAGATGACAGTAAGTGTCGGTCTCCAGGGGCATATTTAAAAAAGGAGTCAAAGGGACCCAGGCCCCTCCCCCTTTTGTCTGCAATTTAGCAAACATATCGTATAAGAAAAAGGCTGAAAAATACATTACTTTGATTTTGGCCCCTCCCTTCCAGAAATGTCAGTACCCCACACACCCCCCCTCCCCCTTCCTCCTCTCTAAAATTTCTGGAGTCACCCCTGGTCCCAGAAAGTTTTAATTGGTACAAACAAGTGAGAGCTTTCTGGTATTAATACTAATTATAAGGTCAAATGTCTACTCTGCAATACCATATCCCAAAAGTTTCAGGAGAAAAGGTGTTAAATTCTCAATTTTTGTCCCCATATATTTCTTCTCAATAAGTGGTGAGAATTTGGCATTTCATCTTAGAGAGTTTGGAGTGGATATTCAATTCTGAAGTATTCTCAAAAGGAACATTTAATGTATATCTCAAAAGACTTGCCTTTAGTAATTAAGGTAATTTGAATTTAAAATTACTTTTACTATTTCATTTTTAATTATTTTTGTTTTAAACGATGTTGTTCTGTAGATAAAGATGGATTGTCATAATTTGGTTAGATAACAAGTTTTCATCAATTTTGTAACTCAAGAAAATATACAGTCGTGCTTCTGTACTGTAGCATCTCTTAATTTATTGCTCTGTTCACCACATTCTTTATTATATAATTTTTCTTAATGGATAGGAAATAACCAAAAAAGCTCAAGAAATGTTTTGGGTCATCGGCCTGAAATTAGGGATGGTCAATTAACTTTTGAAGCACATGTTTTTTTCTTACACCTAATGTAGTAAGGAGAATTTAGTTGATGATAAACATGGGAGTAAACAAGTCAACATGTTGCTGATTGTTTTCCTTACAGTCTATTATCTTCATCAGAGACAAGAATGCTAGAGGGCAGGTAATATTAAATGTCAATATAAATTTTGCTTTCATGTAACTTTAATCAGTCTGCTGGTTTGGGGTGGGGGTAGGGGGGAGAGGCTGGTAGTCTCCGGAGTTTTGGGGGGTATGTGCAGCTGGCTCCTACAAATATCTGTCCTGCCCCAGACTAAACAGACTAGACTCAAGTCTAGACTAGACTTGAAAAACATGTAACATAAGGGGCACAATATATATATTTATATATATATATAGCCTATATGGGGCCAGGGAGTACCCCCAGTCTCAGTACAGGTGTTTATAGTTAGATTATTTTTTTGTGTTATTCTTGTCAGTCATAAGTCCATGACCCAAAACAGTACAGTACTCATTCAAACCTTTTTTTACCTGTAAGAGTGTCAAATGATGTGTTGCTAAATTCTTATTACATGTCTTCATACAGTTCTTGTAACTAGCTTCAGAGAATTCTGAATTTCATCTCAAAAAGTTTGTCACAAATGATCAAGTAATAAGACTTATTTTGAGACCCTGGCTAATTAATGTTGGGGAGGGGCAAAGCCACCCCCCTTTCTCTCCACATCCCCCTCCCCCCCTTTCATTGGCAATTTTGCAAACATTTTATAGAAAAACACTGAAAAATACCTCTTTTGGTGCACAAGCCCCCTTTCTGGAAATTTGGGTACCCCCCTCCCCACTTCCCCCTTCCTTTCATTGGCAATTTTGCAAACGTTTTATAGAAAAACACTGAAAATTATCTCTTTTGGTGCACAAGCTCCCTTTCCTGAAATTTGGGTACCCCCCTAAGTGTTACTCCAAAATTTCTGGATCCTCCCCTGTAAATGAAGTTATAAGAAAAAAGATGGATGTTTAGCACATAGAAATCCAAATAATCTATTTTTCTGTTTTCTCTTCAGCATCCCTTCTTGCCGTTGTTACTGGTTAACGACAATGCCTCACAGATCAACTCCCCTTTTTGTCTTGACCTTCCTGTTTTGCATAAGTGCACAAGTGCCACAAGTTGCTGCAGCAAATAGCTCTTCTCTTTTGAATGTGGACTGTAACTTTGGAGTTGGTTCTTACTCAAGCAACTATTCCTTCGACATAACTAGTAACTCCGTCGTTAATGGAACATCAAGGAGATGCAAGGTTTCCCACTCCATCACCCCAGCTATAGTCAGGATTTCATTGCACAGTGATGACAGCACTATAAGATCTCTTTATGCTGTTGTGTTTGACAAGATTGATGTCCGCTTTGTCATCAAAGCTGATGCAGAGGATTTCCAAGGCAACAAGGTTTATCATTTCCATGCTTGTCCCCTGTTACATACATCAGAGACTACAGAATTGAGTATCGTGTTCTTCAGCACTCCAGATAATGGGACATTCTCCATACATATTGAGTTGGATGAGAAAGATATTGATCCTGGGGAGACCAAGGCTGTGACAGTGCGGCAAGATGGTTTAGGAAAAGTAATGGCATTTAATGTGAAAGGCGAAGATATATTTAAACTCCTTGAGCTGACTGCTTCATCGGACAGTGAAGATGTTGTGTACTATCTCTTTGTTTCAAAAAATTGTGCCCTGGTGCAGTCGGAAAGTTTGCAGTTTACTAACAACAACCAAACGAGCCAAGTAATCAAGTTAACATTTTCAAGATTTGGCCGTTTGACATTATCACAGTTTTCTCATCCAAAGATTTCCCCAGGACGGTGGTACATTGGTGTACAAGTCAAGGATCCCAAGAGAGGCAGTGCTGAAACAAGAAGTGTCAGCATTTCTATGGCGTACACTTATGACTATGCTACCCTAGGCAAAGGCTTGCCGGTACTGTATATGATGCTTATTACCTTTCTCGGTGGAATTGCAATTGCAGCATTTTCGCACTTCTTTTTAAACTCTGACTTTGAAGAGTTAAATCCTCTTGTAAGTAGTGATGATGAGCCCAGGAGGAGAGCGAAAGGCAAGGGGCGTGACGTTCGCATCCCTGGTAAAAGTTTTCGCAAACAGCTCCCAGGTGCACTGCCCCGCAAGACATGCCCAATTAGAACTTGGGGTAAAGTGATCAGTATTTACTGGTTGGGCAAAGGATTGAAGACATTTTCTTACACAACTGGAGTGTTAGCTATTGCCTTTGGAGTTGGTTCCACTCAATTTGTCATTGCTCGCTGGTCCAATATGATTGAAGCTGGAGACCGCGACATCTGCTACTACAATGAAAGATGTTACCGTCCAATTGCTTTTGCCGACATTCCATCCAACTTTATGCTCAGCAACATTCCCTACATTATTCATGGGTTGATACTAGCCACCTCAATTTCCTTTCGTGAAGCAATCTGCGCAGAGTATTGGTCCCCTAGAAACACCCGTCGGGGTGCCATCAGTGTTGCAGGAGCACAAAAAGTCCCTTATGATTTTTCTGTTGCGTATTCATTTTCCTGGGCTTTGGTCTTCGAGGGACTGTTCTCCGCCATCTATCACTTGTGCCCCTCCAGGCTGACATTTCAGTTTGATTCTGCCTTCATGTTTATTATATCGGGTCTGGTGGTAGTTGCACTGTACAATTCCCATGTGTTGAAGACTCGAGGCAATGGTGAGCTGAGTAGTGATATTCCTGATGGCTTGTTGTACAGCATGAAAGCCGCTGATGAGACACCAATCCAAGCTCCCAAGTACTTCCTGTTCTTCGTTTCGCCCCTCCTGTTACTAAACTATGCTGGCTCAGTGCGTGATACAGCTGGTAAGTCGCAAGTCTTGATGCCGGGGGGGAAAGGTATTTCCACGTATTTCCTGTACTTTTTCTCTCCAGTTACACTATGCTGGCTCAGCACGTCATACTTAAGCCACAACCAGATTGGTACCTTTTTGGGTTTCAATTACAATTGTCCGACGAACATCCCCGCCCTTTCATAGGAGGTCTCCCTCGGGAGTACGCGGGCCACCTGCATGAGGGGCTAAACGGTACAGGTGGACATTAAGAATGAAAAATTTAAGATTGTTTATTAAGGAATACCAACTAAATGTAAGCATTAAATTAAATAAGTTTTAATTGATAGCTTTTTCTGAACGTCATAGCTTCTCTTACTTGCAGGCCTACCAGTGACGTTTGAAGCAGCCTTCTGGATTGTACTTGTTGTCTGGCTGTTGGCTCTGTACATGTGGACCTTCCAGAAACTTGGCCTCGAGTTAAGCAGAGACTGCTGGTCTGACCCCGGCCTGCTGGTCAAGTGGTTTTGCTTCCTGTTGTTCCCCATCTGCCTGATTATAATTGGACTGACTCAGCACAAAGACTGGTCGCAGTTCTTCCTGTTCTCCTGTATAGCGGCCACCTTGCTCAGCATTGTGGGACTGATAGTGTTTGATCTTGTCGTGGCCCATCGGCGATTCAAGGCAGCGGGCTACAGTGTCAGGGATTCCTGTAGCTCGTTGTTCAATCCTAAGACTCTGTGCAGAAATATATTGACAAATCTCCATCGCATTGTCTTTGTTGTCATCCTGTTTCTCTTCTGGGTGTTTGCAATGTATTTCTTCAAGATAAAGCCGACAGCCAAGAAAGTTGCCCCGCCTCATATCTCGCGTATCTACAACAAGGAGTGCGTCCTCTGGGACTTTTTCGACTACCACGATATCTGGCACATGCTGTCCTCCTTTGCACTCTTCATGAGCGCCTACCTTCTAATCTACGTCACAAGAAAGGTGGAAAAGATTTACTGGGTGGAGACTAAGTACTGGAGATCCAAGGATACTCAAAAATATTCTGCGTTGCACGGCAGCCAGCAGATGTCACAGGGAGCACAAACACAGCCACCTGATTATGATGCTGTTAGAATATCGACGGAGAGGACGGCTGTGGAAGGAGTCGGGCCTGATAGCGTTGAGTTAGATGAAATCCAGCCATACGTTGCCGAAAGTGTGACCAGAAGAGAGAGAGTGAGAGCAGGAGAACGTGCAGCAGTGCAATGGAAGAGAGAATCACTTGTGTAAATGTTTTAACAACATCTATACTAACGTGTGTTTTGTTAGATTTTATTCTTCAAACGAGTTTTGGGTTGTGTTTAACGCGATACCTGATTGAGTTTATTCAAGTGCGACTTCATGACGTTTCCACGGTGAAGCTCTATACTCGTTTACCTGATACCTTCTCAAATCTTATTTTAGTATCAGTCACTCGGAAATGAGTTTTTCAACGAAATTTTTGTTTTGGAATGACATGGCGTCGACCAGAATGAACTTGTACCTCCTTTACATGATACTTCAGCAACGTGCGCCATGTTATATATAACAATGTAATTAATGTTATGTTATGTTGCGTTAAAATAATGTATGTTACCTTTCATTACATTGCGTTACCTTATATATATATTACACTACACCACATTACGTTACGTTACGTTACCATACAT
>JANSTQ010037899.1:0-15700 GCA_026167885.1 Bergia puertoricense | reverse complement strand
ACTTTGTCAGAGCAGCTTTGAAATTAAAAGATCCCCTGTCAGGACCAAGCTTGCATCCTTCGTCATTCCATTTTTTTTGTTCTTCTCCGTACATGCTTCACAAAACATAAAATCATCTTCTTCATCATATTTCAGCCATGAATAGGTTTTTGTCCAAGGCTGGTTAAACTTTCTACATTTTGCAGACTTGCTGGATTTTGCAGTTGCATTTGCACTCGAATCAGCAGCCTGAGACTCGACCGAATCAAATTCAGTTGGCTTGTTGTCCACCTGTTGCACAACCGGCATGGCTGGCAATTGTCTTCTACTTGAAAACAAAGATGTTAGCTGTTGCTGACCTTCAATCAATAGCTTTTTTTTTGGAGGCATGTCGCATCGCAAATAAATATTTACAGAAAAGATGATTCAATTGAACGCATGATCGCTCGAGCGTGCTGGCACTCGAAAATGAGACACTATTCTTAATGGAGTGACTGCTGGCCTACGGGTGCGTGTATGTCGACGAAAGATCGAGTGTATATTACATGATAGAACACAGAGAATTTACAAGTTTTATGTACAAAATTTATGCCTTCATTTTCAAGAAAGCAAAGATAAAAATGCAGCAAGAAACAATGAAATTATTTGAATAAGACATGAAACTATAATATTTATTATTGCGTCCAAGCAGACGCACCATTCAACAGCTTTTTGCGTCTCTGGGCAAATACATGCGTCGGAGACGCGGGACGCGCGGGTAGATGTTTCACTGAATGTGTGTCACTTTTTATGATTTGACCAGACTTGTCATCAGCAAGGAGTGGATCCAGCAAAATGTCAAACAACTATCCTTTTTCCAACCCCCACCCCCTCACTCCACCCCCTCACCAAACCCTAAATAATTGTGCACCTGGGTAATGGTTTGTCCTTGGGGGGGGGGGGGGGTAACTCCAGGAAGTATCAAGATGCAAATGAAGGGTGTCAGCCACCTTTGCTTGTGTGACAGAATTCACAATAACATACAAATGCTTCTGTTGGTGTCAGACAACACAATGCAAATATGTAGTCTGTTATTTCAACACAAAAATGTCTTGTAATATAAATTATACTGTTGGACAAATAATATAGCCTTCTGAAAAGACATACCAGTGCAACCTCAGTCAGTTTGCCAAGACAAGGATTTTGCAGTATTTCACAAGAAAGGATAACTGATATCTACAACCCTACCCCTCCTCCCTTATATGTACTTATAAATTCTAATGCTCTTAATTTATGTACATTCTTGAGATTTCACTTACATGTACGCGACTTTATAAAATATGTTTGACCATCAATGACTTTCCAGTGGTTTTGTTTTAAAATATAGAAATTAAGTATTAATTACTGTATATCTGTTGGATTGAAGTACTCTGGTTTTTTGACAAAGGTGGGAATCAGGCATTGTTTCTGTGGTTGTCACAGACGCCTTGCTATTGGGTCCATCATAGCAGCCGAAATAAGAGATGCCATCTTTAGAGAAATAGGGCTGACATGTTGTGCAGGGACAGGCCACTCAAAACTTCTAGCCAAATTGGTTGGTGAGGTCCAAAAGCCAAACATGCAGACTACAATCTTTCCAGAACAAGCTGAAGAGTTGTTGTCTTCTCTAAGTGTTAGGAGGATCCCAGGTAATTTCAATTGTCTGAGTGCCGAGGGCCCTTGAGGGGAGGGGGCATATTCCAATGTGAAAGTGATTGCAATGGCTCAGACAGCCTCAGCTAGATTTGCAGACCCAGGAGAGACAAGCACCCCTAGGGGGTCCAGGGGTATGTTTCTCTGTGAAATTTATAAAATATAGGGCCACTGCAGACCAAAGGGCTGGATATGCTACTTGATGGGGAGGTGTGGAGGGATTTTTTGGTTTGAAATTCACAATTTCAGCAATTTGGTGGGTTTCAGATAAATGAATATGAACAACATGATGATAGCATCCTGTTTTTACTTTTATTTAGGACTTTTGTACATGAAAATTTAACTTGGGTTTAGTTTTTTTGAAAGTTTTTAGCATTTTATAAAATCTTTGGAAATTTTCAAAACAATTTTCAGAAAGCAAAAATTAGAAAATGTTTGAAAGATCCCCAAAAATCTTTCAAAATCATTATCACTATCCTCTCTAGTAATAGGCTTAGACACAAAAATCCGAATATTTTTTAGGATTTTTAGAGGCTCAAAGGATTCTTAGAAAATTACTGGATTTTTAGAAAATTCAAGGATTTTTTTCAGATTTTTAGATTATTTTTTGTTTGAATGTGGTATTTTTAAAAATAATTACTGCTTTTTTGCTGTTTTGATTAGGATTCTGCTGCAGTAAGACACTTCATATGCTTATCATTCTACAGTTGGTGAAAACAGAAGAAAAGATTGCTTGCAATTTTACCAGATCTGGTGAAATATTGTGTGAAGTCTGCTTTTCTAATCATGCACTAGAGTACACCATTTTGGTGTTTTAGTGAATAAATAAAGGTTTCACCTAGAGAAATCTGTTAGATATATGGACATTTTTAGAAAATTTCTGGGATTTTTAGAACTTTTTGGAGCGATTTTTAGAAACAAAATGGGGAATTTCCAGATAGATTTTTAGAGCATTTTTCTGGATTTTTGTATCTAAGCCTTCTCTAGTTAGGATATGGAAAATTTTCCACTTGCACCCTGGGTGTACTTTTACAACATTTTTCGAGTCTATGGTGTGTTTTCCAGTATTAAAACAAAGTGTGTCTATTCTTTAATTAGTGATTATAGCACATAACATCCTGAAAGAACTGCAGGCCATACATATACATGTTTGAAAGAAAGGACTTTGAGAGACAAAGAAACTGGGAACTATGAAATCAGAATCATTAACATTACAATACAAATTAGTTATCTGGGAAAGACTTGATATTGCCCTTTGAAATACCTGTAGTCAAAATGGCAATAACACATTTGTGATATTTTTCCATTGCTAGGCATAGGACATGCAACAGCAAACAATCTCAGGGTGCTTGGTATTGAATCAGTAACAGGACTAAGGTCATGTCCACTGCAGGTTTTAGAAAGTCAGTTGGGACAGACGACCACCTCATTGTTGTATAGACTGTGCTGTGGAGTTGACGACAGTGAAGTGATATGTTCTGGTAACCCCAAATCCATCAGTGATGAGGATTCCTTCAATAAATGTGACTCTGTGGCTGATGCAAAAAGAAGACTTGCATCCCTAATCACAAATTTGTTACCAAGACTTAGTAAAGACCTTGGGTTACCAAACACTGTCCGTCTGACCATCCGGAAGTGGCAGGGTGCCCATTCATACAAGCGAGAAAGTCGGCAGTGTCCAGTGCCAAGAATGTTCCACTCAACAGAAGAAAGTAATAAGGGAAAAGTTATGCTGGATATTGTGTCAGAACTTCTTCATAAACTAGTGGATGTCAAAAAACCTTTCCACTTAACATTGTTCAATGTGTGCTTGACAAATTTCCATAAGACTGGTAAACAAGAAAATGTTAACAGTATTACTAATTTTTTTACCAAAGAAAATTTCAACCAAGATGTTAATCAAGTTAGAAATGAATTTACAGCTGCAAGTGCAGTGTTACCTATTGGAAGAGATTCCAACGAAGTTGTTACACAGAGTTGTGCCTCAACTACTGAATCGAATAACAGTGGAGATTTGAGATCACAATCAGGTCTCAAATCTTCAATACTGACATTCACACAAAGAAGTCCCAAGAAGAAATTATGCAAGCCCCATGTGATCAACACATCAGACATGTTGCAGTTGAAATCTCCTGCAAATTTCGAGTGGAATCATTTTGATTCTTCTGCCAAGAAAGCAGCCCCAACTAGTCCAAGACTGAGCAATGAAGTTAGTTTGCCTCCTGGGATTGATGCCAATGTGTTCCAAGAACTACCCAGTGAAGTCCAGAAAGAGTTGCAAAGTCACTGGAAACATACCAAAGAAACCTCAGACAGTACAGAAAAACAATCAGCTGATAAAAAGTCAGAGCTAAAGAAAAAGCAAGGTTTACTAAAATACTTTTCAAAAGTTTGATCATGACGTGAAATGAAGTCAGTCATTAATAGCCATTATAAAATAAATTTATAAAAATTTTCTCTGAATACGCCAGTGGAAAACTGATGAAAGTGACCGTTCTTAATTCCCCCGAAGTTGTTACTCTTAGTTCCTGCATAATCTTGGGGAGAATTTAGCTTTTAACAAAGTCATTTAATATATTGTTTTGCACTAGACTCACTGAATATACCAGAACATTCTTCTTTCCAATCATTAGGCCACACCAATCTTATTTCTTCTTTTACACTCTCTGGTCCAATTTTTGCTGAAATTAAAAAAGAAAAATGAACAATGGAAGAAAAATTCACAACAGAAGAAAAATTGAATTGATATCATAAAGTGTTTTTTTTATTCAGAGATGAATTTTCTGGTTTTTGAGTTTTATATCAACCTTTTTTATTATACTGTACTACACTATAGTAGTGTGTTGTGTTGATACAATTTAAATTTGTAAATTTATTCCCAAAGTTTTTATTATCAAAAGTAATTTCCTTAGTTTCATAATCTTCTACATAATTTAAACTTGGCAGTTTTTGTCCAAACTCTTGTGCACTTGCAAGTGTGTGCCCAGACTGAAGATATTTGTACTTTAAACAACTTTTGTTTTTATTTTAATACAGCTAATTAGTAATACCCAAATAATTTTTCCCTTCAGTGTTTGTCCAGTCTTACTTGGATCTTCTTGCATGGTTCACAGCTGTTGATCTTCCGCAACTGAATATTTGGTATAATTGAGCAAAAGTACAATTTGCTGATATCCTGAAAACTAATTTCCTGCTGGACTCGATTTATCAGCAGCACTTGCTGCAGCAACTGTTGAAAACTGCATATTTTCAATAGTCTTTTTCATGTGACCCAAACACTGGTTATCTATAAAATTTTAAAACTAAAAAGTTATCTCGGTCTTTAACACAGATGACTTGTAGCTTAAAGTTTGGATTTTTATATTATTTAAAAAGGCTATTGGCAGCAACTGTAAATTGGCAGTGCAAACTTGCACCTTAAATGACTGACAAATGTGGTTTGTCATTTTGCTCAAGTCATACCATTACCTAAGAAATTTCTGCAATCTGATTGGTCGAGAGCAGTGGTATTTCAGCATGATTTTGAAACACCTACATGTGAAAATTACAAACCCCATTCAAATACGAGAGACAAAATAACATGCTGTTGCAGAAATTTCTCAGGTATTACTATAAACAAATAATAGCATGATTTGTACATAGTATTTGTCATAAATATCACTCGTGATATTTCCAAGTTGTTCCAAATTTCACTCAACTAACGGCTCGTGAAATTATGTAGAACTTTGAAATAACACATGGTATTTATGCCAAATACCACTACAAATCATGCTATTACCTATATAAATTCAATCCTAAAAAATACAAACACCAAGGCAGTCTATTATTAAAGGTACACCAACACAACAGTTGTGACGTCAGGCAAACCCAATCTATTGTCATCAATGGGTCTACTTGTATGAGACACAAATTTCTTTGTGTGAAGCTCAGTCTTGCGAAGTGTTTGAAATTTAAAAGGCTCGTTAAAAATTATGTCAGTAGAAATCTACCTTGCTTAAGTAAAGATGTGACTCATAGGGTCTATACTGAAAGCCTGGTTATTTGACTTCCCAGTCTGTGCTGGTGTAGATACTGGCATCAACAACTTACATATATACATTCTCCTGTTCACACAAGGGCTATACTGGTGCAAAGTTAATTAAATCATCAATACACTGCTATTTTCACATTGTGTAACTGTCAGTAAGGACCTAATTACCTTAGTATGGCAGCAAGAAAGTTCAATTACTGATATACTTTTTTCATAAAGCAAAACTATTCAAGAAGTGATATCTAAAGCTAGCATTAATGATAACATTTTTTCTTCAACAAAATGTCAAATTTAGGTTTTTTAGCGGTTTCAGGTTTGCTAAATAAAGGATAATTTTTTAACACTAATAAAGCAAAATTAATGGCTTCCATCTCATCAATACATCTACATTTCAAAAGAGAATGGTCCAACACATGAAAACATTTATATATAGAAGAGATAGTACTCTGAGCTTTGCCACACAAAATCCGAGATGTGGTTTGATCCATGCTTTTGTAAATGCCAAGACGTCCATTTTAACAACTACTGCTTCAGAACAGGAACTAATTTGGGGCTAAAAGCACTTCCTGTCAACACCTTGAATTCCTGAAATTCCTTTTGCCCACATCATTGGTTAAAAATAGGCATTTTAAAACAAACAAGTTTCATCAAGATCCTCCCCAATGGGGAATGGCAGGTTACATATTTACACTTTTCTTTACAAGAACCAAATTTATCTATAAAATTTACCCACTTTCAAGAACAGTCCCAGTCTCGAGCTGTTTCAGATGTGTAAAGCCCCAGTGTTCAACTGGAACACAATTATTTTGTACATAAAAATACAAAATTACAAGAACAATTCGAGGCCAAATTTCCCAAAAAAATAACACAACTTGCAGAAACCAAACTATTTCACTGTTATAAATAGTTCTTCCAGTTACAGAAGTATGTTTGTCAGAACTAAACTACAGAAAGATTACAAGATAAAATGCAAGTTTGAAGTTAATTTCAAGTTACTTCGAAGTAAGCCCTTTTTGAGTCACTGGCTGTAGCAGCAAATCACCTGCCAACCATTAAATACAGCACTTTAATAAATTATGGTCAGCCAACTAGCACCAGAAATGTTAAATTGTTTCCTTCAAAACATAAATGTTCTTCTTTCTAGTTTATACGGCAAATTAAGTTAAACATGTCCAATACTTTTCTTCTTGCGTGCAATATAACCATCTGAATGGTCGAAGGTCATGATCAGAGTTCAAAAATATTTTAACTTTAAGTTGGCAGATCGTCACAGCACAATACAAAAACGATTTACTATAAAAGTGACAAATCTTGACAAACTTCATTACGTTACTTTACACCAACAGTTTTAAAACAAGTCCCTTGCATGAAATAAAAAATCTCGGAAGAACAAGACACGAGAGCATGTTCAAAAAGAACTGTTCAAAGATAATAAATATAAAAAACAACAAATACAATTTACTCAAGAAAAACTTAGAACACTCGTCCAATTATCAGGAACAGTTTATTAATTCATTAATAACTGTTGAGACAAATTTGCATATGGTTCGGTCAAACTTGGAAAAAAAGCGCCAATGGCAAAATACAACAAAGATTACATCCAGTTCTATCCTACAAATCGTCAAATACAAAAGCTAATCTCACATCAGATTTTACCTAAAACAGAAGTAATTTTTTAGAGCTAGAATACATATCACAATTTGATCATCTGTACTAGAACTAGTAGAAAGCATTTCATTACCACTCTTTTCGCAAAGCCATAAGAATTTGTGCGCGGATTTTTGTGGCATTTGATTTTGTTTTCAAAAAAGGAGCGGTCCCGATCACAAAATCCAAAAACCAGCCTTATAATGATATAAACTATTTGAAAAAAGAAATGCCAAACTCATATTAAGTTATCTTATTCCAGAAAACTGGCATTTGATTCGAACTTCGATAGGTCTCGAAACCGTTCATCACTAGAACTCCAGTCGGTGTTGGTCGTATCTCCATATTACGAGTCCACAGTACGGTATCTCAATCTTCCAGAATTATAAGAAACAAAATAAGGACACAACATATATGATATATGCAAAGAATGTACTTCTTGGGTTTCAATTTCAGATATTTCGTAATACTCAATGGCACGAATAGAACACCAAGCACCAGTATTTAACAAGTTTTAAGACGGTGGCACTTGCAACACGGAATAAAAATAGCTTTAAAACTCACCCACTGAACAAGATGTAGAATGCCAGCATCATCGATGGTGAAGCAGCGAGGTGGAAAACCAAATATTATAAAATACTGCAAGAAAAACGGCGACATTCGATGACGAATCTCTACAATGTCTTTATTGAAAAGAGTAACAACCATAAGCACTGCACCATGTGGTCGCAATTCATTCGTACAATTCGCCTACAGTCATTTCGAAGACACTGAACACATTCAAGAACCTAGTACAAATTTAAATACAAATTTTCGGACTATTTTTATATTCCATTGGCATCGATCTATAGTTCTGACAGTTATGGGAGGGAGATACAACATATTACAAAGCAAGCACTATGTAAATAATGTTCAATTCAAGTTCGAACAACGCCATCACAGAAGCAACGAGCCTCGCAAAGTCAAAATCGATTGAAAAAAAACCTGAATTGTGTGTTCCAATATTATTCACTCTGTGATTAAGTGATGTCCTTTGTGCTGGACACCACTAAGGGCTCTAAAACGTTACATAGTTTTAAGTTTCTAGTTTTTTTTCACTGGCTCAGTTCTCCCCTTGTTCTTGTTCATCCGTGTTATCTTCGCTAGTCCACAGCGTTAAATTATCTCGCAGAAGCTGCATTATCAACGTGCTGTCCTTGTACGATTCTTCACTTAGAGTGTCTAACTCCTGAATGGCAGAGTCGAAAGCCCCCTTCGCTAGCTTGCAAGCCTCTTTGGGATCACCAAGAATTTCATAGTAGAAGACGGAGAAGTTGAGCGCGAGTCCAAGACGAATTGGGTGGGTGGTGCTCAAGTAGTCATTGCTAAGCTTTTGTGCCTTCTCGTATGCTTTTTGTGATTTTCCTTTCGGTTCCTCACGATCCTTTTCATCCCCCTTTACCTCCACAAGATAACGGAAGTAATCTCCCTCCATTTTCAGATAGAAAACTTGAGCTTCCACTTCTTTGGTGACTTTTGTGTCGATTTTGTCAGCGGCAACAATGAGCTTGTTTTCGAGCAAATTAATGACCTCTTTACATAAACCTTCAAGCTCTTCTTCTATTTTAGCCTTGTCATAGGTTGCCAAGTCCTTTTTCTTCTCGTCCTCCTCCTTCTGCTCAATACTCGATGCGACCCGCCACGCCGAACGGCGACTGCCAACTACGTTCTTGTACGCTACCGACAGCAAGTTACGCTCTTCTTCGTTGAGCGGTTCTCCCATTTCAACAACCTTTTTCATCCGTGCGACCATACTTTCATATCGCTCCGTTTGTTCAGCAAGTTTTGCCAAGAAAACTAAGTTTTCTCTAGTGAATTTTGAATCATCCATAGTGCTAAATAAGCCTTTCACAACTACGTTTCCGCCACACCAAAGAAAAGGTAAGATCAAGAACAGTTGCCTCGAAGAAGCAATCACATGGGGTAGCACAAATTTATAGTGCGCTCTTATCCAATCAAAAAGCGACGTGTCATCCGGGGTATGTTAGCGTTTATCCGGGACCCAAACTGGGTGTGAATTCAACCAAAATATAGATATGAATTGATGTCGCAGTGGTAAGCGGCATTCGATTTTAATTCTTTTCAAATATGTTTCGTCTAGCAAATCAAGAAAACGTCATCGGGGATAGCCTAGATTGACTCACTTAGTAAGATATAGGAGCAGATATTCGAAATACACCTATTTTGTCGGGGAAAATCGGTAGAAGGAACTGTTGGTGTCCACTGAGTTGAAGTTCTGATTTTAAAATGCTATACCGAAAGACGGCTGCATACGAAGCGGCAGCTAGTTGCGTTTAAAAAGCTACAGGTGATTTTTTTGTCCACAAATACAAAGCGCTTGTTTTTAAATTCAAATTGCTTTACTTTAAAAAGTCAACTAAAACAAAACACTCAAGGTATTCGTTTCGGTAATGTCAGAGCCGGCGACCGTAAGAGAACCTAGCCAACAAATGTCAGTGCCAGTGGGTTTTGAAATAAAAAATTGTACATATATTTGCTGGTGTAGAGCTGTTAGTTGAACTATTTTGTTTATACATTATTCCATTCAGTAACATCTTGCCAAGCCTGTTGCATCGTTTCTGACTGGAGACCCGCCGGTTTCGAGGCACCTCCTGCACGGCTCCCGCCACATTGAACTGAAAAATGCTATAACTGAGCAGTCTGAGCTGCCACATTCTATCTTGAGAGACTTTGCCTACCTTCGAAGTTTTTCTCCCGATCTTTCGGTGAAACTGTCCACTTCCGATTGCGCTTACAGTGAGTCTCTCGTTCAGGCCCGTAGGCTGGAGGTTTCGGACGAACCTCCCCCCACTCGGTGCCGAGGTCCGCCTGGGAAATATTGTTTTTAATTTTTATAAGAGACTTGTGAGCAGTACAAGAGAGACTTCTTGTGTAGTTGTACAGACTTTTTACTCTCCTTCGGGGGTTTGAGGCTCTTTTCTGACTACCCACTTTTTTCCTAAGAGCAACTTGCACGAGGACAACGAGGCCTTCGTATATGTATACCGGCTAAAGAGGGTCTGTTGGCGGGGGGGGGGGGGGGATGGGTGACTGTGTACGGTTCACGGGAATTAAATACGGCAATTCACGAATCACGAGAAATAATATGAAAATACCATATTAGTTATAGATTCATTTTGATTTTGTTTTTTCACGAAAAAACACCACTTTTGAACCTTATTCACGAATCTCGAAGAGCACTGATATTTTGTATTTCACGAAGCACGACAGACCTTTCATTAACGGATCACAGGAAATAAATCTCTCATTTCACAGATCACGGAAAATAAAAACAAGCAATAACGGATCACGGAAAAACCCCTTGCTGACCCTTAATAAACATGCCGCTTTATTTTATATATAAGAAATTCCATGCAGGCTCAATCATCCCGCGTTTTTACACTAAAACTAACACTGTATTTATACGATCCTGCATCGCCGTGCTATTATTTTCATTGTTAGTTTTTATGATCAAGCTTTAAAAATTTAGTTGTCATAAATATCGTGTAGAAACAAAAGCAACAAATTAAAAACGAGTTTTTGATCTTTGGCCAATTCTACCTGGTTTTTAACTAAAGCGTACAGGACGGTTTGCGTGATCAGCGATCTTGACTCTCGTGATGGAATTCCTGTGGTTCTGCAGTTCTTCACAAAAAGATGCATTACTTAGGAGTATCAATTTGCAAATATCGATAATTAGTGTTTTTGTCGTTTAGAACTACATGTGAAAGGTCATCAGCGGTCCTGCCCAGGGTGAGACACAGCTGAGGCACGATGTCATGGACCTCTTCCGTAGCAAGTTGTAACGTGTTCCCTCGCACAAGTTCCGTCCCGCCAAGCTAGAGTGAAAAGTCCTTTTTATGGCACAGAAATTTTGGATTTAAGGCTAGCCACAGAATTGATTTACCTTGAGTTAAATCAATAGAAAAAGGATAGCAACTCGTAAGGGAACATTTGTAATCCCTCTAACAGGCGCGTAGCTGCCTTTAAGCCAATTAGCCCAGGCTTACAAACATTTTTGATATTTTTATTCAAGACATAAGGGTACTTTATAAGATATAAAGTGCTTCATCTCATATTTGACCCGCTGGAGTTGCAATAAGGCATGAAAGAATCGTCTTTATTATTCATAAGCCTATTCTTGACCTTCCAGTCTCCCGCGGCACTCGCGAAGTGTGGAAAGGGCTTACAAACCAAAAATGGTTAGCTACATCCCTATCTAAGACAGAGTTCATCTCAACCAACACTACTTCCCCCATGTGTTTTCAAAACCGTAGCCAGACTCAAACAAGTTGAGGATATTAAGTACCTCGCTTCCTGTTTCATGGACTCTGAGAAAGATTTCCGCAGGCCTGGGAGGCATGCAACAAATTGGATATTATTTGGCGTTCCAACCCACCCACCACACTAAAACTAAATCTCTTCAAGTCAACCATCGAACCGATCTTAATGTATGGCTGCGAGACCTGGGCACTCAATACGCGACTAAATAAATGCCTTGATGACTGTTACACTAACCTCATCTGGGTTCAGGGCATGTCATGGCAGTCCTACCCTACCCTTGAACAAATCTATGGTCACCTGACAAAGCCAAGCTCTCGCCTTTCCCAACGACGTGGACAATTTGCTGGCCACCGCTATTGTTCAAAACACGAACTTATCTCTGGAGACTCCAACAGAGGCCGCCTCACTTACCCGCAAACTATCTCGAGGGACACAAACATCAACCTTTCAGAACTGGGCTATGTGATGAGAGACCCCGACTGCTGGCGGAACATTGTACGAGGAATCTCAGCCACGCCCGAACGATGATGATGGTGATGATGATGATGCCTGGTACAATTGAAATTTGAAATATTAAGGATTAACATTCAATGCCTTCTTTAAACAACTCGGTCCCGAAATTAGTTTACGATTTAGTAAAGATTACTAAATCAAAAGCAAGGCCAGTCTGATCTTTCGGCAAAATTATCTAAGTTTGATTAGTTCTATGTATGTTCACAAAAATGAATAGAGTTTTCAAAATGTTCATCGCTTTTAGAAAATTAAAGAATAAAACTATGCATGGACTGATGGAGCACTCGGCGACCCAGGGCCTGTCTTTCAGGGCGCGCAAGACAAAAATTGGGACACTACGCGGGGGGGGGAAATTATGACTGAGCCCGGCCTACACTCCTACACAGACATACGGTCCGGGGCCAATCTAGAGAATTGAAAAGGTAGAGGTACCAACTGCATGGATAAAACTTTATGTGCCCCGAAGGCGCAACTGAAGCCTTTTGGGGGAAACGATTTGAAATCAGTCTCGGACTGAGTCTCTGATATGGCAATTCCCGCATTTTCGGTGTAGGTTAATCACGTATTTTCCTTTAATTTTTTTTCTAGCATAGAAACAGTGAAGTAGTTTACGACAACAACAACATTTATTTAAAACACTACACACTTACAAGTAGCATGACTGAGATATATAAATACAGGAGTAGGGTGTTTGGCTGCCTAGAATAACTATTTAAGCTAATCGAACTAGGCAGCACACTAAAAAAAAACTACAATGATTGTAGATAGCAAACTATGGTTTCCGTCTCTGAAACACTTACACAGAGGGCACAGGCATAACACAGACAAGAGTGGCAAAAGGAAAATAGCAGATAAATAAAAAATGAAAATGAAAGGAGCCGAAGAAAGAGAAATTACTTCAGTATGAGGCAATTTTGGCATTCTTAACTTCACGTTTAACAGACTAAGCCGCTTGAGTGACTCGTCAATATTGTTACAGATGATGGCACCATTGAATCGAATATTGAATTTCCCATAATTGGTTCGGACGGGAGGAATACAATATGAAGAGTTTGACGCCAGTCTTGTATTATAATTGTGCCTAGCAGACGTCTAAGCAAAACATTTTTGAAAAGCGGTTGGTAACAAGTTAGAGTGGAATTTAAAGAGGAAAAGGCAGTTGTGGTAACATATAATGTCCGAGAATCTTAAAATATCTAAATTTTTAAAAATAGGAGAAGTGTGATCATCATATTTGGAGAAAGTCATTTTTCTTATAGCTTTCGTCTGCAATCATAACTATAGGCTTCAGAGTGGATTTATATGTATTTTCCCAGATAATTACACCATAAGTAAGAAAGGGATAGATTAATGAGTAATATACAACTGAGTCAACGGAATACATTTGGAAACATAATATCGAAGTTTATATATGAAACCAATACCTATGGAGATCTTTTTGCTAAGTTGTTTGACATATATTCTCTTTCCAGTTCAAATTAGAATCCATTATCATTCCAAGGTACTTGATACTGTTTAATTGGTTTGTTAGTAATATTAAGGCTAATAGAATTAATAATTTTCTCTTGTCGTGGATGAAAAACGACAAAATTAGTTTTATCAATATTTAGAGATAATTTGTTTACACAAATCCAAGAATGTACTTTTCTTAGTTCATTGTTTACACAAGTTTGGAGTGAATCTAATGATTTATCACCCAGAAATAGGTTGGAATCATCTGCAAAGAGATGAGAATCAAATTCCTTGGAACAAAGACTAAAATCATTAACATAAAGAAGACTGAATAGAAGGGGGACAAGCACAGATCCTTGTGGAACACCGCATAAAATTGAAGTGTATGTTGAGTTAAAATTTCCTATAGATACAAATTGCTTCCTGTTCGACAGGTAGGATGTGAACCAATCATGAGCAACACTACAAACACCATATAAGTGTAATTTAGCTAAAAGAATATCATGATCAACGGTGTCGAATGCTTTTCTGAGGTCCAGAAAAATACCACAGGAGAATTAGCCACCTTCTATTGCTCTTTGAATTTTGTCAGTTATAAGCAATAATGCAAATAATGCGTGCTCAGTAGAATGATTTGCCTGAAATCCAAATTGACCAGGATATATTACAGCAAACTTTGTAAGGACGTTCTCTAAACTTTGATTAAAAATCGATAAAAGAGATATAGGTCTATAGTTAGTTAAAGATAAGTGAGACCCTGCCTTAAAGATTGGAATAACTCTCGCTGCTTTGAATGAGTGTAGGACGATCCCAGTAGAAAAAGAGTAGTTATAGAGTATCTCCAGAGGTTTTGAAATAACTGAAATAAGCAGTTTAAGCAGCCGGGTTTCACTGGAATGCTAGAAGGGCCACTTGCTTTCCCTGATTTAAGTCCTGAAATAATGTCTTCTATCTCATGTATGGAAGTCGGGGAAAGAATAAAACTACAAAGTAATGGCGGAGGAAGGTAACTGTGAAAGTTAGTACAAACCCTAGGAGTGGACTGAAATTTTTTCCCTATATTTGCAAAGTAGGCATAAAAAGTAGACAAAAAATATCTGACTCAAAAAGAGAAGGGGGCGGTGCAGTGCTTCCGCGTCCCACTAGGTCAGCGTAAAAAGTGCCCGCCCGCCTGCAAAAGGTTTGCCTGATATCATACATTATCTTTTTCAAAATAATAAAATCACCAGAGCAACGTGGACCGCGCGATCGACTGTACCTATCTATCAGTTATTGGGGCAAAACTCCCAACGGAGAAATACGTACCTAGACGCATAAGTTATACCCATGCACCGACCATGCTCCTAGGCACCAGACTCCCTGCTACCGGCCCTGTCAGCTGTGAGGGTGTAACAAAAACAATGGTAGTGGCGTGGCTACCAAGCTGAAACAGTCCGAAAAATCAAAATGGCGGTCAGAAGTGCTGGTTCAAAGTACTCCGATTTACCTGGCATTGTAAGTTTTTGTATTCAAGGTCGTTGTATTCAAATTATATAAATAGCTTAAATGAAAAAAATATATAATTTAAATTATTATAAATGTATCTGGGTAAATTAGATTGGTCAATCTGATTTATTCATTAGGATACCGAACCTGATGTTTACGAAACAGCTGAGGTGGAAGACAAACCGGGGCAACAAAATGGATTTCATCCAGTAAGTATATCATTCTGTCGACTTATTCTTGGTGAAGTAAAACTTTAACAGTAAATTTGAATATGTGCAAGTTATTTACATTTCAGAGGTAACGCCTTTTGAAACTGTCCTTGCAATTTTTACTTCATCTACATTTTACACCGATCAAGCTGAGGGCAAGGCCTTAAAGAATATTGAGCTCCACCAGTTCATGTACTCGTTCGTATTTACAGGTACTTTGTAATTTATCATAGACAAAAAGATGAAAAGTTCCAGTTAAACCTAACGTTTTACAAAGAAAGCGAAATACATGTATATACATGAACATCAGCAAAGTCACAACATCTTTGCATCAATATTTATCTTCAGTTGGTAATGTATCGATCAATTCGAAACTTCAACATCCCCCCCC
>JANSTQ010037787.1:4899-21624 GCA_026167885.1 Bergia puertoricense | reverse complement strand
CTTTAACAAATTACATGTGTTGGTATGGACTGGCCTTTAACATAAGTACATGTGTTGGTATGGACTGGCCTTTAACATAAGTACATGTGTTGGTATGGACTGGCCTTTAACAAAACTACATGTGTTAGTATGGACTGGCCTTTAACATAAGTACATGTGTTAGTATGGACTGGCCTTTAAAAAACTACATGTGTTGGTATAAACTGGCCTTTAACATAAGTACATGTGTTGGTATGGACTGGCCTTTAACAAAACTACATGTGTTGGTATGGACTGGCCTTTAAAACATTAGCGTCGCAGACTTAACTAAATCATTGTTGTTTGTTTGGTATTGAATCAGATTCTACTTGTGCAATATTTCAGAGGGTTGACACACTTGATTGAAACAATTGCGCGCAATATTGCAGCCAGCAAACTACCTAACTAACTGATAAACTAACCTAACCACAAATTAACGAACTTAACTATTAAGTAAGTCTTAAACAAACTATCTTAATTGACTGATTAACTAATGTAACTAACAATACGCCCTAGTTACGACACAAACAGCAGCGTGTGTTGTACCACCAGCAGTCTTGAGAATGCGGAATATTCAGTCCGGAACCAGACAAGAGAGTTAGCCAGCTGCTTGTGGACAGTTTTAAGTTATTCCGCATTCTTAAAGAATGCATTATGCTTTTACAGGTATATTGAGTCTGTACTTGTTATAACTTTACAAATATGGCACCTTACAGTAACTGAGTAAGAAATCCTACGTGATAACAAAAATATGCAGCCAAAACGTGGCTCATTGCAACACTAGACCGTACCGCAACCTGGCTACTTTGCTCATGGTATCCAGATCAGGTTTCAGGAAAATAAAGTAAATATTCACGGGTAACGAAATAAAAAAAAGCTGATCGCCGATAACACTTTGTCACCGATATAAAAATCTTAAAACCACAGACGGTATATCAGTCCACATTACTTTGTCAGTTGTTTTGGCAATGCGTCAATAACTTGTGTATGAAATTAAAGCGTATGAGCCACGACAAAACAAAGGAAGAAACAATTATTGGATTAACAAGAAATTAAACACAAAATTTTCGTTTTATGGGCAAAAAAACAGGCAAATTATGAATAACAGTTTATTCAATCACGAATAGCAATAAGACATTTAGTTTAAATGGCTTAAAAAAAGTCTTGGGGTTTTTTTTTGAGCAAATTACACTTTACGATTACAACTAAAAAAATTACTACAAGAAAAAACGGATCTCTGTGTGAGGCGGACTTTCTGGCCTCCAGCTCTTCTTCTATAATTACTTGGCATCTCATTTATTTCCAGTCTGAATTGATACTGCAATAAGTTGAAGGCCGTGAAAAGTTTTCAATACAACGTCGAAACACGGCCGGCTTAAATACTTCTGCGTATGCGGAAAATCCATAACCTTTATATCTGCTTTTGTAAATATTCTGCGGTAACTCCGTTAGTCATATCAACTATTAAACTGAGGCTTTTAAAAGTTAAATACGCAGTGTTTTGATCGACGATGGTAACGGAGGGGGGGAGGGGGGGAGGGGAGAGGCTGGGGAAGCAACAAACACAGCTTAAATGCAGATAACTCATATTAAACTTTAGCTGCTTTGGCAATTATTCTGTATCTCCGTTAGTCATATCAACTATTAAATTGAGGCTTTTAGACGTTAAATACGCAGTGTTTTGATCGGATATTCAGGCAATGTGTGGGTAAAGGAGGGAGGTGGCTGGGTAAAGCAAGCATGTGTGAGCAATTACTTTGTCAGTTTATTTTATCATTATTTTTACGAGAAAGTAAGTGTTTCTTTATTTGCAGTTGCTGCTTAAACTTACTTGCATAGTAAAAAGTTTCTCGAAACTGGAAAAACTGCTCAAAAAATGCTAAGCATAGTATGTACGGGCCTATCCGTATATTAGTATTAAATAGGCAAAATTGGACCCCATCGAATTTTGCGATATGCACATATCAGTCGATTAGGAAATATAAAAGACAAGTATATCGGCATTGCCGACAGTGTCCTTTTTATAAAAGCTGTTATTATCTATCATTCCATCAATCACACTTTCAACGTTTACCAACTCACAATCAACCAGCCTGCCATAAATAGCTTCATAGCTCAGTGGTTAGAGCATCTGTCCCGACATCGCAGAGGTCATGGGATTGAATCTCGTTGAGGCCTGAAATAGTTTCTTTTTTGAAAATATTTCCAACTGCTTTTATAAGTTCCAATCAAACCGTGAAGATCACTTTTCATATCCAATAGCTATTGGAGTATTGCTGATTCTGATTATAAGTCCCCGGTAATAATCACAACCCCCACCCCCCTCTCCCTACTCGATTATTGGCTCAACCTTATGAACAGACGGGTGTTTGTTGAATGCATGTTGGCCTCACAAAATCCACATGGGACAAACTGACTTCAAATCGCATGGGTAAAATTTATTCCAGTTGTCTGACCTGCGCGCGAAGCTTCGCCGTATGTTGCCCAGTATAAATAACGAGCCGCGAATGCTTCTTGCTTGAGAAAAAACTGATGAGGATATCAACTGGAAGTTTGCTAACCTCGAGTGTTAATAGCCTGCGTCACAGACTCTCAATACCACCGGAGGTACAGAGAGTCTGCGGCGCAGGCCAAGTCTTTGGAGCAAATCCACCATTCTTTGTGAGTAAGTAAGTGAAGTTAGAAAATGTCTATATTAGTATAAAAGGCAGTTTCCGGTTAAGTGAAACTTTGTTCCTGTTTGCCAACATCCCGTGACAAAAACACTTCAGAAGAATGACGTGTTTCACAGGAACCGCCTCAAATAGCTGCATATCAGATCTCCGGCCGAGTGACCTCGCAAAAACCACCATAAAATGAAATTTGAACACAACAACTCAGCGAATCTCACTTTCATATAGTCACAGAAAGAACAAAAACAAGACTGGACACTGCTCGTACTTTGAGAGAATTCTACATTGAAAGGGTTACAGGTAGGGGTAGCAACAGAAATTATTGATATCCTGTGAATTACTCAAACTGTAATAAGTACATGTATTGCTATGGTACGATATGGACAATTCAGAGCCATCAAAATCCGAAAAACAAGAAGACAAATTGCAAAGTGAAAGACAAAGATTTGTTCGAACACATTCACTTTTGACTTTTCAGTGCTGCGACTAAAACTTTGACAGCTTCAAATTTGTCCTTTATACAAACCGATTTGGCAGGCGGACTTGGTCGGGATGGCAAGGTTTAATTTGAATGCTAAAAAGTTTAGGCAGTTGCGCGCCATTTAGCAACTGCTGGTTGACCGGGGTTACTCTTGGCCTTGGATTTTAATAATGTGTTTCATATTTCTGTTGTATCGGCTGATATGTGTTTCTGCCATGGCTAAATTGAGGAAATCTCAATTTGATAAAACGACAATTTGAAAACATTAATTTTTGCAGGCAACGAGTAACTGCCTTATTAATACAAAAGGCGACAAGTTTAATAACCATATTTTCTGAGAAAAACAGGAACATTCGACCATGCAACCGAAACCGGATATACCAGGTCAGGAGGGCAACTTTCAAAACAAAAACACCTTCTTTGATCAAATGATCAAACAATAAATATACTGGTACCTCACGTACTTCCGGCCATCTCGCATACACTCTTTTTCTTATAAGAACCTTTTTATAAGAACTTTGAGGCTGAAAAAAACCCAAAATTTAAGAATATGCCGAGGCTGGGGATACGTAGAGAACATTTATTTTACATACTGTATTCAGTGGAAATAATATATTTGTTGTTAAACTGTAAAATAATGCCGAATGCTCGTGCAACATCGCCTGATGGCTACTCCGAATGTGGATATACAAAGGCAACTAGCGACACTTGCACATCTTTTAAGAAAACACTAAATTACTGTACCCAATCCTAGAAAAATAAGAACATTTTAAGAACATTTGTGGCTGGAATCCTCAAAATAATTAATAACATCCAGCCTCAGCCCCAAAATAATAAAAAAAAAGAATGTATGCCTACGTGACTTTGGCCAGTCACTGTCGAATTTTCACCAGTTTCAAAAATTAAAGTAAAATTTTATACTTTTCTTGTTGTTTAAAACTTCATTAAAACAAGCGCTGTTTGAAAAACGAGCATACGATACTTTGAGTTCGGTAAATAACGCAGAACCAGAATGGACAATTTTATAGAAAACTGCTACAGTGCAAGGTAATTTTCAATAATATCATTAATAATATTATAAAAGTGTAAGTTAAACAGTATTATTCCGATCATAATCGGCCAAAACAGTTCTGGTCAAGTTTTGAAAAAACATCATTATTGGTGGCAAGTGGAGTACACTCTTTTTTTAAAGAGAAACTTTATAAGAACAACGAGGCTCAAACAAGAGCAATTTAAGAACAATCTGAGTACTGGAAGACTCGGAGCCACTGACAATGTTTCGAGACGATATAATATCTTTAAAACGTTCGTTAATTAACCAGAATCAGTAATAAAACGCCTGAAAGTTTTAATGTTTTCGCAATATTTATTTTCATACCCAAATGTTTCACCCTGTAAAACTGATTGCTAAAAATAAGCAACTCTACATCTTGCGTTTTGTTCACTAAAAATGGACAGTACTCAATCTGTCCGCAGCGCCGATCAATGAACGCGTACTTTCCAACATCCAAACAGATTGGAATTGGCAGCACTCGAGTTTAAGAAGCATCTTCGGTACAACAGTGTAAATTACAAAAACAAGGACAACTTTTTTAAAAGTTAAAAGTTTTCTTATAAAATAAAGCAGATATAACGCGCCTTCTGATTGGCTGTTCAGCGTTGTTTTAATTCCCGATAATTTTATCGTTTCTGTCACGTCAGCATATTTTCTAAAATGGCTGAATTCTATTTTTAAAGAACAATTTGAGGCTGAAAAGCCCAAAAACTTAAGAACAATGAGCCTCCGTCAAAATGTTTGGTTCTTTTATAAAAAAGAATCGTGTAGTACTTCAGTTTAAATTTGATTCGGTTAAAATCATAGTATTTCACTGGAAAACTGCCATCGTGCCCGTTTTTTGCGCGGTCTGCTTCGTGACGAGAGAACGTGTGATCCGCAAATGGTCGAAAAGTGAGCCAGAAGAAATATGATAGCGCATCAGCTGCACCGAGCATGCCAGCCACATGATCGACCAGCTTTGAGGGGTTTAGTAACAGAAAATGAAAACAAGTACACAGCTAGGCTGGTTTATAAAAACTTTCAGTCAATACGCACTGATATGAATTTTCGTCACCTTTATCATGTATGCATGACGCACAATAAGTTTAAGTTGCCATTTTAAAGGATTATTACTAGTGTTATTGCGTCACAATAATACGTAGAATGTTGACGGAACACAAGTTTACATCACATTGAAGGTTGTGCCAAAGGTCTCGTCTGACCATCAACTCCCACGCTTTTTCATCGTTCCTCGTGCATTCTCTCTCATTTTACGGGTAATCGTAGGTTTACCGGCCGTATGACTGCAACTGTCGTTCACAAAGCTTTCGGACGCCACGCGGTTTTAACCACATCCGCGTTGTGATTAACAGCAGTTTCTCGTTGCACGTCTCCAAAGGCTGTGGGGATACCCGCGAAGCTACAAGGTTGATACCGTATTTATTCCATTAAACGCCGCACTTGGCAGCAAAAATATTAATAAACGCCGCCTTCGAATAGACGCCGCATCAATGATGAACCAGACACAAATCCTTTTGAATGTACCAGTTCTGATGTCGAGGAAGCATATCTTTTGGACTCGGATCACGAAGAGGACAGTGACATTAAAATTGAGCGAACTTTATTCTATGACATGTATCGCAATCGTATTAAAATGCGAAGTGAGAACAATACAGTAAATGACATTTCAGACAAACACTGAAACATGTTCCTGTTTTTAAAAATTCAAGCGTTAAGTTGCTAAATATTGTTTGCAAGAAATGAATTGGACTTTAAATAACGCCGCCCTTAAATAAACGCCGCACTCGAATCACGAAAAATTTAATAAACGCCGCGGTGTTTAATCGAATAAATGCGGTATGTAGTAGCAAATATCAATCGATGAGCGAGCAAACAAACCGTCGCGGCTAAACATAAAGATTTTTTGGTCAAACTGAGCAAACCTGTTGAAAGGAAATACAGACAGAGCAAATACAATCCCAAAAGGCACATTAATGATTAAGTAAAAAATAAGATATCATACTTTGAATTGCACAATAAGTATTATCACATAAATATAGATAAAACACCAGTGAAGATATCATTGTTCTCTTCACGTGTGAAGATATAAAATTACCATGGTAACGTACTTGTCATCCAATCAGCGTTCGTAGATTTCGCGCCCTTTTTTAAGCTCACTGCGGCCGCTTTTTCATGCCGCTTCTTCCTGTTCTGATCGATAGATTGTATTTGGCATATTAAAAGATTTCAACACGACTTTTCGCTTCGCTCACTCGTGCGAGATATTGTCAGCACTCGAAGATAAAATTCGTATGTCCGCGCATTCATGAAATATCCTCTCTATATAATATATTAAACTAGCGTAATTAATCAACGTTCTTATAAAATGCTTCTTTAACATTAAAAAGCATGTAGTGCTAACTTCATAAATTTAATTTTCAGACTCTCCGCGATAGAGAACTCAACCATGCGTGACCACGTTGAACAACAAAGCACACTCGTAACCACGCCAGATGAGCTGCGACACTCTCAGACAATGGACAAATACCAAGAAAACGAAAATGAAAATGAGACAGACGAAATAACCCAGACGGACAAAGAGTGTCGCGACACAAATGAAAACTGTTATGTTACCAAAACGCTGTGCATGCGCGATGGAAAGGATGGGTTTTTAAACTCAGACCTGGACAAATCGAGAGATAACATATATTTTGTGACTAAATCGCATAAAGGAAGAAGCAATCAAGACTTGAGTAGCACGGAAATCTCTTCGTTACTTACAAAGCCATGTCGGCCGACGACACATGGATCGTGGCCTTTCACGTTATTTCGAAATAACTCCAGCTATGTCAGCCTTAAAACTCAACTTAAAGATAGACCTCAAACAGAGACTTCTCGGGACTACATCAATGCATTCCATGAACGAAAAAGAAGCGAAAGCGAATGTCTTGTCAAGAGAGACACCCCTAAAACCGCGGAGTCCGTACTAAACTCTGCAAGTTCCCCGGACCGCGTGGGGTCTCCGGATTGTTCTGGAATTTCCATAACGTTTGTTCCGTCAAAGATCGGTGAATGGATGTTAGTTGATCTTGATTATCAGCGCTACGAGATTGCAGAAGCTGAACGAGTGGCGATCGCCAGGAATAATTATCATAAGAAACGGAAGTGGAGATGTAGTATAATTTAACACTGATCCTAACGCCGATGATCCTGGAAAAATTTTAGTGCACCGATTTGCCCGACGATTGACTTTGTTCAAACTTTGAATTGCAGTCTCACTATTTAGTGCTTTGACCAAACTGCTATCTGATTTTTCCTGAAAGAGGATCTTTCACAGAAGTCCTCCTCCTCCTCCCTCCTTTTATCAAAAATATGCTGATACAACTGATGTCACTGGCTGAAGTATTTGACACAGGATGTTTTGAAGCAATAGAGCCTGCTACTTTGAGAAATGTGATGTTGTGATCAGATCAAATTTTCTCAGTTGTTTTATGCTAATAAACTTTGCTTAAGTGCTAGCTTTCACTTGTTTAGTTCACTCAGGGTGTAAAATGAAGTTGCTTGGCAACATTTGTCTCATACTAAAGGTCCGTGCAAACGAAAGCAACATGTTGGCACAACATTGCCGAACACTGTTGGGCACAACGTGTTGCGTTAGTTTGAACAACATGTTGGGCTATGTTGCATGATATTGGCACATGTTGCGCGAAGTTTGAAACCAGTCAAACTTTTTGTCCAACATATGCCAACATTTCTTTTGTTCTCTTGATCCATGAATGTTGGGCAATGTTGTGCCAACATGTTGCGTTCGTTTGCACGGGCCTTAAGTCCTGATGAAAATCCACTGATTTGTGTTTTGTTAAAAGTTTACGACCACGTTTGCAAAAATAAAGACACTCAAAACACCGAGGTTCACTTATCAGTTCTTTAGTAAATCTCGAAACAGTATGCTCGGAAAACCTCGTTCCCAGGCTTTTCCCTTAAGACTGGGGAAACTCTGGGAACGAGGTTGCGTGTTTGGCGTTTTTCCGCTCTGTGCACAGGGAGCTCCTACTCCATCTCATGTGTGTCCAATAAATGGATAAAGCTATACTTGCAGTGCATGGCTTTTATATGTGTCAACGTATAAACATATGCGCTAACAAAAGCATGTCTGTGGTGTCTTGATATTCTGAAAATAAGTCATGAAATTGGTGCGCGTCCGTGCGCTAAAAGGCGTATGTGTGTGTGCACGCCCGAGATGTATGTGCGCACAAGCGCAAAGGCCGTGTATGTATTTGTGTGTGTGCTCGCTGGTGAACGAACGTAGGTGTAGAAGCGTCAGTGTCTGCCAAAGTGTGCGAATTGTACGACTGTGTCTTGTCGGGTGCGCACGCATGTTTTTGTATGAGTGTTTGTGTATTTTCACAACAATGCATACTAAAGTTAAAGCGGTTTTCTTTTGATCTTGAAAATGTCTTTCGCTGCATGTTTACTCTTTTAAATCTGCCAATACCAGAAGAGATAAAAACAGCGACACTTCAGCGGTTTTTAGTCAAACTGTTCGTTTGTCCAGTTAGAAAAGACTTAAAAACTGTAGTTATTTGTTCAGTCGATTGAAGCGAAACTTTATTAGCTGTGTACAGAATCTTGTTCATCCGACCAATCACAATCAAAACATTGTGTCAAATGAACATGCTCCAAAATCCAGTCAGATGGCACGCGCATTGCCATTGGATTTGCTGAGTGTTCGGAGAACCAATAAAACGCCAGAAATTCAGTTCGCGATTGGTTTTCCTGTTTTCGTTTGAAGGTCAAATGAAACCCGCTCTATCAGTAAGGAAGCCGTACAACAGTATGTGAGTGTGCGTGTGTGTGTGTGCTTGTATGAGCGTGTGCTTTTGTGTGTGTGGAAGTGGAAGGTATGTCCACAGATACATAAAACAACAACAATATTCTTAACGAAAGTCTATTTTTCTACACTGCGCACAAAACTCGTGGTTTTCCTTTCTCGCACAGAGCAAGACAAGAAGACCACTTGCTTACAATTTTTTATTAAACTTTTGACGCTTAATGTTTTCGCTTTTTTTGTTTTTGTTGTGGTTTCTTTTCGTATAATTTTGTCCAGTTTAGTGGCGCGATATTCCTTTCCCTACATTTCTAACACCTTCGCCATTCCCATGTGTATCATATTTCGCATTCGATAAAACCACTAAGTTAATTTTAAACTTCCTGATCAAAAACAAGCACTGTATAATGTTACACCATCTCAGCTCATTTATTTATCTGTTATCTTAAGATAATAATACATTATTAATAATGATTAATGAAAAACCAGTAAATCACACCAAACTTGCAGGAAGCTGGTTCACACAATTACAAAAATAGTTCCGAGATTCCAACATAATCAAACACACTTAACAATTTGAAGTTCAATAAACTAATTAAGAAATCACATCAACGTTGTAACAAAGAGAATAACTGCTGGAGTGCTGCTGGAATTGAAAGACCACACACAACTGACATGAAAATCGCTCGCGTTATAAAAATTTGCTATCGAACAAAGTTAATAGACTATTTCTTTAAACTCGTGCAAACAAAAGGGATATTACTAAACTGAGCCATGAAAAAAGAAAATTAACGGATAAAAATATAGCGGCTTCGAAGGAAAAAATACAGTTCCAAATACGATTCAGTCTTTCTCGAAGAAGTTCGATTTTCTGCATGTGAGAAGTTAATTCGGTAACGCATGCCAGTTGTTTATGGGCTTTTAATCAAGACAAATATCTTTATAAGAAAATAAAGTTATGGTTAAGTAAAACACGGATGATCGTGTTATTGTGTTATTACAAAACACTTAAAGTTGCCAGCTGTTGAAAAGGAAGGGAACAAAACGATTGGTTCGTGTTTTGTTTCACTGAACTTTTCTCGTACTCTGCAACTTCTAAGTGCTTTCAAACTGATTCAACAAACTTGCATCCATTGTGCTACTGAAAAGTTAGCCGAGAAACCGTTCGATTTTATGGGTTTTCCATTTGATTAAAATAAACACTTCCAAAGTCACGTTTGGCTATTACTTTCAGAAAAAATCCAATCCAATCACTAAACCATCACCTCACCATTAAAAAATCTTAACACACAAATAGTTTCAACTATGTTTTTTAACTTTCATTTCCGCTTTCACACCAATAACAATTATATGTTCATCTGTTTTTAGCTATAGGTTTTTATATCTTTTTAACTTTTTTTGCGAAATATCCGAGTCACGTAATCAAGTCATCATATCAATGGTCTCAAATCAATGCAAAAAGGATCTTAAATACTTCTTCTCCTGAGCCCTCATATTAGAATGGTCTACTACTATTACTATTACTATTATTATTACTATTATTAATATCATTAACATATTTATTAATATCAGTAATGCTGAGCCCCTTACACGAGGCAACTTTTTGTTACAGCTTGTTTTTCCTGCAATGTTAACCCTTTCAGCCGTAAACAACTTGATGTACTGCTAAATTCTCCTAAGCTGAACCCATACTTTCCTTTCAAACAGTTTGTGAGAATTTCGCTCTTCATATTAGATAGTTCACTGTGTGTGATCAGTTCTTTTATTCTCACAACCAAACATCTTATTTTGTACTGATGATGTAAGGAGAAGATACATGTTGATACACTGGCTTGAGCTGAAAGAGTTAAGAATGGCAGAGTAATGTTGCGGAAATTAGAAAATCATTCTGTCTTTCCTGCAATTTTGGGCTTTCGAGTTACAGCTGGAATGTTACACGCGTAATATTTTAATACTTGACTCACAACGGCATGGAAAATTGCTAGTTGTGGGAACACTGTTTGTAAACCAGGACTTCAGGTGACGGCAAGGAGGGTGAGTTGAGGAGAGGCTGGTAACCAACATGGAGAGTAAATTTGACATATTGGAAATATCTCAACACAATTTTGCTATCCCATCTTTTTTGTTGTATAAATTGAACGGTCATGCTTTGCCGATCATGCTTTTTTAGCTGTTTTCTAGCAATTTGCAACATTGTCTCATAAAATACAATTTTTATAGATTTAATTGAAATTCTAACATTATGAAGCAAAACAGAAATTGCAAAATCTCAAACTTTCAAAGACGACAAGTATACTCCTGCCAAAATGTAACTTGGTATGATGTCAAACTTCCCAGGGTAACAGCCTCCCCTTCCCCTATACTAAGTATCGATGCATGACTCAAAATATAATGATCTGAATACCTCAACTATTCAATGTCCAGTTCATGATCACATCGGCAAAAAACACACAAGTTTGTGCGTGCTCAACTGCACGACACAAGGATCCTTAAAGCTTCAAAGCTAATGTTGCACTCACTGCCCCTCCACACTAACATAAGCTTGACGTTAATAGGTGCACAAATCTGAATGATGATATCTAAATTCTCAAAATGTTCCTCAACCCCTGCCAACACACACTCATACACTTAAACACCTAACCTTATGACAAGCTAGCTATGAAATGTGCAACTCTGAATATGAATATCCCAAATACCTCAAGTGTTCAACGTTCAGTTCACATCATTTTACAACACACGGGAGCTCGAGTCTGCGCGTAACTCTCCAGATCAAAAGCCCTGAACTGGTGGGACATTTCCTGCGAGATTTCCAGCCGCGGTTTCACTAAGATCCATTCCTCCTTCAGGCTCTGACTTAGTAAGCACTGAAGACTAGTCTCCAGGCTTCTCTCCAGACTCTTTTCCAGGTTTCTCTCGATACTTTGCTCCACACTTGTCTCCGGCGCGCGATCAGCTGGTTCAACAACTTCTGAAGAGGGCGCAGATTCTTCGGTTTGTTTTTGTGAGATGTCTTCACTTTTATTTGATTCTGAAGGACCGGGAACTTCTGTTGTGTCATCAGCTTGAATGGGTCCCACGTCTTGTTGTCCAGCAGTCGTTTCTTCAGTCTCAGCCGTTTGGTCTTCGAGTTTTTCCACGGATTCTGACACAATTATGTCAGGGTTTGGTGAAACAGTTTCAAGTTTGTCTTTTTGGTCGGACTCGTTGTCAAACTCCACGGATTTTGATAATAACTCGTCGGGAATTGGTGAAACCCTTTCAAGCTCGCTGTCAGAAGACTCCAGGACAACCACAGTGCCGGTTGACAAAAGAGAATCCACAGAAAGTGCATCAATGCTCTCTAATAAGCTTCCACCGCCGATTTTTGGAACTACCGAAAGAGTAACGTTGCTCGGCTCTACATCGGAAGCAGCCGTCGGTTTCGGCAAATCTTCGTCGGTTTTCAATTCTTGGTTCTCAGTGTTTTCTTGCTGTGTTGTTGTTTTAGTTTCCATATACTTAAATAGCTCGGCGAAAACCAGTTTCATGATGTCACGGCACATACCGTAAACTTCAAATACGCCTCCTTCTTTGTCGCACGTCACACTATCTTCTTCGCCATGTCCCATGCCAACTTTGTCACGCTTTTCATCTTGCTCATTTTCCTGGTTAACGGTTTGCTGATCGTCGTTTGACAAACTGATTGCTGGTTGATCCTGAGAAGCTTCGCGCTCTTCCTGTTCATTTGTTTCTTCATCAAATGAGAATGTAACTCGCTTAACCACAACTGAATCAGTACCGGAAGTTGTGCTGGGACTCTGCTCGGCGATTGGTTGTTCCTCCTTTTCTTCAAGAACTTCCGGAACTTTATCTGGCGACTCGTCTGGCTGATCTTTCTGCTTTTCCCCGTCAGTTTCCGTGATTTCTTTTTCAGTTTCAGTGGCAGTGGGTGAGATCGGGCTTTTGCCATCAAGTAACGGCTGGAATTCTTCCTCGCTGGCGCTCGGATCATCGTATGATTCGCTTAACTCCACCTGGCCCGATTTATTTCTCTTCAATGCTTTTGAAATCTTTTTCTGCAAGCCACCACTTTTCTTTCTTTTGACTTGCGTTGAAACTTCACTTCCGCTGGTTCCCGCTTCCACTTTTTTTCCTTTGAGTTCAACTTCAGTTTGGTTTTTGCCGCTCTCTTTACTTTGGTTCTCTTTATTTTTGCCGCTGTGCAGTCTGAGTTTTGAGATTCGCTTTTTGAGACCACTTTTCTTTTTGTCTGAAGTCGTGTCCAGTCCCTCTTGCTGCTCTTTCCGTTCCTCGGTCGCATTTGTTTCATTTCCGGTCCCTGTTGACATTTCTGGTACCTGCAGTTCACTTCCGCTCGGCAGATCTTTGCAAGTTTCCGCAGATGTAAGCTCTTTGTTTTCAGATGAATTGTCTCCTTCTTCAGTTTCTTTTCCCGACGAATTATCCTCATTCGATTTCCCATCAGTTTGCTCTTTGCTCGAACTCTCAGTCATATCTTTCTCTTTATTGTCGGCTTTTGCCTGTGGCTGTGCAGCAGTCTGTTGCGAAAGTTTGGGCGCTTTCTTTCGACTAAAACTTGAAAATGAACCAAATCTCTTGCCTTTCTTGGGTTTATCTTCCGCAATCTTTTCGTCCTCACATAGTTCATCATTTAAATTCTCTCGCTCTTCAGTCGCTTCGGTCTCCTGGGCGGATATGTTGTCAATATTGCTGTCAGGCTCCGTGGATTGCTGTTGTTCCGCTGCGATTATTTGTTGTTGTTTTCCCGTCAGCTCTTTGTCGAGTAGTGTAACATTTTCTTCCTCGAGTTTGGGCACATCTACAGCAACATTTTCCTTTGCAGTTTCTATAGGATCTTTCACATCTTCAGATTTGTTTTCTACATTCTTGCTGCTTGTATTGGGTTGTTTTGCCGAGTCAGCTTTCTTTTTACTCTTTCGGAAGCTTGCAAACGGGCCGGATTTCTTTCCTTTGTGTCCCTTCTTTGTCCCTTCTTCGGTTTTGTCATTCGCCATTTCGGAACTACTGGAAGCAACTTTCTCGGGTATTTCTGCTGTTTTCTCTTCTAATTCTTCGGCCTTAACTGCAGAATTCGAAGTTTCAGAAGAATCTTGCAGTTTCACGCTTTCCTTACACTCTACTATCTTCGCCTCGCTTTTCTCCGCTGCGGATTTTTCAATTTCTGGCTGTTCAGTATTGCCACTCTCTTTGCTCTTGTTCAGCTTTCCCTCGGGCTCTTCCACACTCTCAACGTTCTGGGTTTGTTTTGACAGTTTATTTTTCTTCTTATGCCGCCGAAAACTTGCCAGTGGACCACTTGCCTTTCTCTGTTTCTTCGAGTCACCTGCTTGAGTGACCTCATTCGCTTTGTTCTCGACGTCAGCTTCTGTTTGTTTGACATGGCTAGCGCCCTGGGATTCGCCTAGTTCTCCTGAAAGTTCAGCCTGTTCAACAACTGCAGTTAGCTCGAGTTTATCAGACTGTTCATTCTCGTCTACCACGGCTGAAGGTTCGACATTCTCGTTTAGTTTGTCATTGGCGTGTTGTTCCTCGCTCGTGCTTGCTTCTGCCACTGGTTTGTTCGCAGATGTATCTTCCCAACTAGTTTCTTGATTATCAGGAGTGTTTGAGTCAGTCGTCGTGGGGTTTACACTAGCTTCTTCTGCTTTCGGTGTTTCATCATTTGATTTGTCCGAAATAAAATCAGCGTTTGACGGACTTGACGAATTTTCGTTGACATTTTCTACTCCCTTGCTATTTTCAGAAATATTCTCTGCACTCGCTCCCTTTGAGCCACCTCGCTGTCCCTTTTGCAAGCGTTTTTTTTTCTTCGACTCTTTCTTCCCATCACTCTTAGATCGAAACAACGAAGATTTAGACTTTTCCTGCGACTTGTCTTTGTCAGCCATGGCCAAATCTTTTCAAAATAAACCAAGCTGATGTGAACAGGACACTTGCCACAGATAAATAATTTCGAAATAAATTTTCAACTTGTCATTAGCGTTCAGTGTTGTTAGTGTTATGAAGGTGATAAGCTATTGTGACGTAATCTTTTGTTATAACATTATCGCAAAAATGGTCAAAGGTGAAATATGAACTTCCAATACCAAGGAAAATTTATGTTATCTTAAAAACAACAAGGATTGTTTGCAGAGGCAAATATAGAACAAAAAATTGCGCGTAGAAGCAAAAAATTCAAAATCTTCAGGTTAAAAATAGTTTTCGGCATTTTGCTTCTGCAGATTGGCCAAGAGTGCAAAGTCCGCGTTCATCATCAAAAAAAGCGTGAAAGCACATGATCATAAACGGAAATAAAACATCCACGTGAGACTTTACACTAAGCGCCCCTTGTTTCTGAAAACGATTACTCAAGCACAATGCGTCAAACCCAAATAAATGCGCAGAGATCAGAAACGTATTTTAAAAGACCAACTGTCATTTCTTTATAAAAGAAATTGAGTTGCATTCACTTCGACTTTGTAGTGCCAGAAGCTGAACAATATCTCGCACTTGCGAACTCTGGAAATGTAAAACAGAAATCCAAAACAGCTGCATCATCCAATAATTTTTTTTTAAAATGTATACGACCGTACACGCCTCGGCCAGTTCAAATTCAGCTCAAGCAAACAATGAGGTTCTCCTGAGCTAGAATATTTACTGAGGAAAATTAAAACAACATTTCTCCTACCCACTGCGAGATTTTGTAAATTCATACAATCGATTTTTGTCAGTTTGTCATCGAATGCAAAATTCGCAAGGGCAGGTTTTGTTTTTCTTTTTTTTTTTGTTTTCTTTTCCGGAATAATAAACTAATAGCCCATTGTTGTTGTTCTCTAAAGACCATCGTTTCTTTGTATTGGTATACTTGTTTGGCCAGGCCAGAAAGTATAATTATCTTTCTTTCAACAGTGCTTTTCATTACGAGCCGCATACCAAACAAAAGAAACACGATTCCTCACGAACAACAAAAGCAACTTTAAAAAGTTCGAAAAAAAATCGTATCGCTAGTTCGTATTCGTGGTTGTGGGTGATTTGACTGCCAAGAAACAGGTCATGGAGACGGTTTCTGAGCGACAAACTGACAGTAACTGAAGGAGATGTAATTTTTTCGTGATGGTAATATTGTTACTTGGTGCGAATGACCCGCAATTTGAGCGTCGTGACCAACACAATAACCTGCCAAACCAAATAAGACAAGTTCTGTTTTGCTTTTAGCATCACGGCCAACGCAAACAACGGTGTACGCATACATATCCCAATCGCGGAGTTAACTTCGGATTTTAAAAACACTCTACCCGACGTATATGGGAATGAATTGAAATATTAGAACAGGGATGTTATAATTTTTCAGTTTGCCGAGGATTAATAGTGACGATATTTTATTCTCACGGAAACGTGAATAACAAATCGTTTCCTACAAGGCAAGAAATAATTACATTTTTAGTGAGAAATACAAAATGAGTAACAAGAGTTAAAACGGACGTAGCGAGTACATCAGTACTAACAAACAAAATTCCAACTCATTCCCCGAAGGAGTAGAAATTCATGAATGCAATCGGTTTTCTATGCAGTGTCCAGCACGAAAGTTGAAATAACGACCCCCCGGTGGCTATATTTATAACAATATACGGGTACAAAAATATTAGAGATTAGTTGTTGAAGCTTTTCAGCAAATGACAAGGCAAACAAT
>JANSTQ010037676.1:0-15706 GCA_026167885.1 Bergia puertoricense | reverse complement strand
ACCAATTCCACACCTCAGCACTACCGCCCCTGTACATAATAGCTTGAGTCCTCAGCCTGATAGCACTTGTTATTTAGCATTGTAGTGGTCACAGTTCTCAGTGTTTATTTGATTCTAAGATGTCATTTTATAATAGTCGTGGTGATAAAATGGCAAACACATTATCTGTGGTAATAAACTTTTACAATTACGTGATAATGGGTGGTATGTAATTAACTAATAGCCTGAACATTCAATCATCCGATCAGGCTCCAAGGGGCGGACAGACGCTTATCCGCTGGACAAGTGGTTCCACGATGATTTCGAGGCAGGTCAGACGGACGAGTACACAGTCGAGGCTATGGACGTGGGAGAGGTGCTGCTGGTCCAGCTCAACAACGATGGGGGAGGCTGGTACCGAAAGAACCCAGATTGGTACTGTAACAGAGTAACTGTGATCAACGCGAAGGCTGCCGAGGTGTTTGAGTTTCCGTGTTACAAGTGGGTTCACTCGGAAGCCGTGCTCTTCCAAGGAAAAGGTAAACTTGAAAATGATTACGGGACTTTACTACCTTTTTTATATTTTGCGCACTTAATAATAATTATAGTAATAATAATATAATATGAATAACAATAATAATAATAGTAATAATAATAATAATGATATTATATTATATTGCGTAAGATATATGAATAAATAAGGCTATAAAACTTACAACACAGAGGAAAACAGTTGAATATATTCTATAGATTAGAAATCTCTATTAAACTAAAGATAAAAAGATAGCATTTTAATTTTACCTAAAATAAGCCAAACATTTTTCCGAAGTGGAGATAGGCGTCTACCGCGAAGCAACTCTAACACTTAAGCGAACAAACATTTTAACAGATACCAAATCAGTGAGCAGATAGCAAAGTTTGTCTTGCAACGAAATTTGAAAATAATAAATTCTCTTCAAATGAGTTGTATAACGTTAATAGCAGTGAATTGCTAACGCATAAAAATGTGATTCATAACTTGACTTGCCTTAATATACTTACTACATGAAGATGGGGCAATCATGTTGGCAAAGTGACCATCATTTGCACAACAAAAAACAATGACAACAACACCAATAGGATTATTTCAGCGGTTATTATTGTTAATGAGTATACCAGCTCTTGATTAGCTGTTTGAGACAAAGATTTCTTTTTTTTCTGTCTCGATGTTTGAATTTGAAAAGTTTGTTTTCAAGCATTTCGTCAGCTGAAACCCACCTATACATTCAAATTTCAGAAATATTTCAAAGCATGAAAAAATAGATATAGCTACTGAAAGATCAGAAGAAACCATAAGGGTGTACCAAGGCTGCACTTCCTGAGTTTACAAATACAACTATAACTGCTGATTTAATTTGCTGGGTAAAACACGCCCAACACACAAACACATGTAGATGTTTAACATAACTTTATGATAAGGAAAAGTATGAGGGAAACTAGTGTCACACCGTCCTCCGCGGCGACCTAGGTCTCAATCCTGGCTTTGTTCGTAGACTTGAGCCTTAAAATTTTCTCCAAGTTTTTCAGTTTTCCTTCCTCCACAAAACCAACTTTCACTGCAAAATGTGTGCCGTTGATTGTTCAAACATACGTCCCTGGCTTTGCTATTATTATTATCATCATCATCATCATTATTATTATTATTATTATTATTATTATTATTATTATTATTATCAGTTCTATTATTTTTATTATTGTTGTTGTTATCATATCATCGTTATTAGAAGTACTAGTAGTAGTTATAGTAGTGTCAGTATCAATACTGAAAGTTGACATGTTTTAGAGTATTAGACCCTTTTTGCTAACTAGAATCATTAAATTCCTAACTGAAGTGTGATGCATACATATGTGTACATTATACAGCTATTAGATATAATTGCACGGTTTGAATCTGAAATATTCTGCTAGCTCAAAGCAAAAACAAAGCACTTACAAATCATGTCATAGCATCATCTACCATCAAAATGTTCTTCAGCGATACTACCCTATCAAGACCAGCCTGAGATCGTACGAAATCAGCGGAAGTTAGAGATACAAAAAATGCAGCAAGATTTCCGTTGGGGGAAAGGAGAGGCTTACATCGGCCTACCAGGATACACGGACGCTGCTGGCCACGATGACTTACCAAGAAACGTGCAGTTTACGGACGCAGAGTCGAAATCGCTAGAGGCGGGTAGGAGAGCCGGTCTCATGAACTTTGGGCTGACAAGGTAATGAAAGACACATTTAAGATTGATTCGAATTTGCATTAAATCCAATTCACCCAGGACTTTTAGGAAATGATTCCAGGGACTCGGCAATGGAAGGGTGAGGGGGTGTCAGTAAATCGCTAAAGTAAATGAGTGTAAGAAAGCGTTTGGAGAAACAGAAAAATCCTTGAAGCTCTTTCCAGTTTAATTGCTTTTCACAAACCAAATTTAAATAAACAAACAATGAGTCATACAATTTTCCCAATGGGAAGCACAAAAACACACAACAACTTGGCGGCCTTTTACTCCCTGATGATGGTTTTAAATCGAAAACGTTCGGAGAACTTACAAGTTCAAACCCAAAACCTTTATCCTTATTTTATTTATTGTAAAACTATATTTGATGCTACACGACGTTTCAATTAGCAAGTTCACAATTTCCCAAAATGTATTGTGAAAACTTGGCGATACTGTGTATTTAATAGGACTATGATGAATTGCTTCTATGGTAGAAATACATTGAATAAAATCTGCATGGAGAAAAATGATCGATACATTGTAATTGGTCTAACGTATGGCTTGGTGAATCCTCTGGGTATTTTATGATTTAGAGGATATCCTTAACCAAATAATCCCATTAGTAATTAACAACCAAACTAAACAACCCCATTAGCTCACAAAGGTGTCTTTTTGATAATTGATTGGCACGAATCTAGTTGCAGCGGCCCTGCAAAAGACCAAATTCAGTGCAGGATACTACATACGGGAAATGTATGATGTTTATCGCATGCAACTTCACCGGAATCAACTTTGGCTTCGTTATAATAGAATGTACATATTTTGTCATTCTTGAGTTCAGACTCTGTGGAAATGCTACAAATGTCTCTAATGCACAAAACAAGAACTAAACTGAGACAAGAGTTTGCTACATGTATTAAATGTCATTTTATGTTTGAAGTTAATGATTGCTCTATTACATCATTTTATTTGGATTCGCAGAATCTACACCATGTTTCAGGACTGGGACGATTTCGATGACTACCGTCAGCTGTACACGAATTGGGTTGGAGATGTGCCCACGATTTCCAACCGCTGGACTGAGGACAAGTGGTTTGCGGAGAACTACATCAACGGGGTCAACCCTGAAGCGCTCTGGAGGTGTGAAAAGCTCCCTGGGAACTTTCCAGTTACTGACGAGTTGGTACAGAACCTCTTGGACAGAGGAATGAACTTGGCACAAGAAATGCAGGTATTGAATTTTAGGGCGCATTCGACATAATATAGAGATTTTAAAAGCATGCACGTGCACGTGTTTACGGAAACAACAGAAGTTACTACGTGTCCATGACTTCCTCTAGTTTGCCATTCACCGTTTGCTTTTTCAAAGAGAAGGTAAGTGGTTCTGTGTTAGCCTCAAACATGAGAATTATCTTGCACTATTCTCGTATACTTATTATTTATTTTGAGGAAACGTGAGCGGAAATCTGACATTTGCTCTTTGCTGTAAACGCGATGCTCAATCTCTCAAATGAAATACAAATTTATAAATAATATTCGCCGCATACAACCAGTATTTTTTTCAGGATGTTTAATGACAATAATTGAAGTGAATACCCATATTATGTATCTTAGAAAGTTCATTCACCTTCATGAAACATTCATCTCCATCACTTTTTCTGTATATTTCACACCGGATTTTTAGAGTTTCTGAGAGAGAGGCTGAAAGTGCCCGTAATCTTCAACCTCTATATTGTTAGTGCTATCAATTTCAAACTTGCTGTGCTAATTTATTACGTCAATACAAATACAAAGGTTTGGGTCAATAATGACGTAAATTTGATCATGAAACAGTCCTCTTGGATTTGCTATGATGTCATAAAAATTCTTAATTGACTCCCAACTAGTAGAAGAGTGTTTGAATGGACTTAGATTAGTGAATATTACAATTTCTCAGAAAACTTTTTAAAAAATACGAGAAAAAATCTAGAAAAAGGGTTGTTACGTGTTACTCATAGACGGGTGGGTTGCAATGAAAACGCATTGATCAATAAACATAAGTTGTTCAAAAAAAATATTTTTTAATAATTCCTATCTGGAAAAAGTTCTTCCTTTAACGGTTTCATCGTTAGAGAGGTAATGGTATGGCGTGGAAACTGTAACCCTCTGGTGTGCTTCCCTGGACCTCAGTCTGGATTCTTATTGCGGCCCAGTTACCTTTGATGCACTGACTTAGTATTCACCAATATTTTTATCACTCTACAAGGCGGGGCACATATACCTGGCAGACTACAAGATCCTTCAAGATATACCTCGTTATGATGTGGATGGCGAGAAACGTTACGCAACAGAGCCTCTTGCATTGTTCTATGTGAAGAAAAACGGAGACTTGGTACCCATTGCTATTCAGCTAAGCCAACAACCAAGCAAAACTAACCCAATATGGACCCCAAATGATCTAGAATACGATTGGCTGCTTGCAAAGATGTGGCTTCGAAATGCTGACTCACAGATGCATCAGGTATGAAAACGTCGACAATGCAAACTGAATTTTGAGAAAGAATTTCGTCTGTGGCAACTCTTTTAAGCGAATTTAGCGATTGCCAGTTTGAAACTGTACTTTTGATCTTGTTGCAAGAATTGTAAGAAGAATAAAAATTATCTTTATCATTCTTTTTTCTACTTTAAGAAGTGATTCCAAACTAAACTAAAATTGCTTGTACAACCAAAACTGCTTAATGCCTTCATTCAACTAATTTTTGTGTAGCGTCTCATTTGAAGAAAGATGTAATACAATTGGTGATTTTACAGATGATTACCCATCTTCTTCGCACCCATCTCTGTATGGAGCCAGTTGCCGTGGCAACGTACCGGAACATTCCCTCTCTCCATCCTGTGTACAAACTGCTGAATCCTCATCTTCGTGGTGTAAATGCAATCAACACCATCGGACGTGACACGTTGGTGGCACCGGATGGTATATCCGACAACACGCTATCCATTGGCGGAGGCGGCCACATCACACTCATGAAGAAATGGTTCAAGTCTATGACCTTTGACATGTTCGATATCCCAAGCTTCCTCGAGAAACGCGGAGTCCACGATCCCGAAAAGTTTCCTGGTTTCCATTACCGTGACGACGCCATTCGACTGTGGAACATCATCTCTGAATTCATCCACAGTATCTTGTCTATTTACTATCACTCAGATGATGACGTAAGAAAGGACGAAGAAGTGAACAGCTGGGTAAGTGGTAGGCGGTGAACGAACTGAAAGGCTTGATTGCGTTTAGACTGGTTTTTGAAAACCAGTTTTATGGGGAACTTTATTGTTAGCATTTTGTCTCATTAGCATAAAATAGCGAAATCCAAAGTCGTTCTTTAATCGAAAGATCATGGCAGAGTATATTTTCATAATAGCATTTGAGAGTGGCATGTTGAAGAGTTTTCGAGAAAAGTTGAAAAATGTACAGAGATTTATACGGCTGAGTGGCAATTTTGCCTGACTCAATCTCTGCAAGTTTTGAACTTTTCAAAGAATTGCTACACACAAATAATCGGTATATCATGCTAAAATGTCCAGTGAGTAGCAGCATCCTTTGGACCTGTTTGCTTAAAACTTGAAGCTGAATTTATGCAAATTACGCAAAATGCAAACAATAAGTAATATAGGTAATAGATACTTCAGCCTGTGTAACGCTTTACAAGAAACTGGTCAAGGGAAATATAGAATGGACTTAACAACGAGACAATAAAGAAAGTAATAAGTTGCACGAAGGCTTTGTATAGATTTAACATAGAGCTAGTAAAAGAATGTAATAGACTACACTAAAGCTACTGACACACGAAACCGACCGTAGATAAATTCTAGGAAGTCAGAATTTTTTATAGCTCTTGCTCTTACTTTGGTGTTGAGTAGCATTAGAACTGATATGTGTACCAGTTTAGCTCAGTCCGTAAAATCTCGGCCTGCTAACCAGAAGTTCTTATGTTCGATTCCTGGTCCGGTTGTTGTGTGACCTTCTTTCACAACAGTGATTAATCTATAGACCAGGTTAGCTCAGCCTGAAAGATTTCGACCTGCTAACCAAAAGGTCCCAAGGATTTTAGGTGCTTATCTTTTACAAGCTGCTGACATAAAACAAACATGCAGTTTTTTGTTAAAATGTCTTAGGGGGAAGATTCGACCCCCACATCCCGGCAAAGGTAAGGTTAAACACATAGGACCCGATTTTAACAAAACAGTGGTCGGTTTTTAGTATTTTGCTAAACTTTCCTTTACGTTTTTAACGAAAATTCCTATACTAATCAATTTCTTATATCTTGAGATTCGTGAGCTATACGGTACTCTCGCTTAGTTTGCTCCAATATTTTGAATAACGTTACCCTTTATATATGTGTCTTCCAAGGTAAGAGATCTGCACGATAACGGCTTTCCCGTTCGTGAAGGCGACGTTGATCATGGTTTTCCAGCCAGTGTCGGAACGATCAAGGAGCTTGTTCACCTGTTGACTGTGTTTGTGTTCACCAGCTCCTGTCAACACGCTGCTGTTAACTTTTCCCAACTACATACCTACGGCTTTCCTCCAAACTCGCCGTCCCTCATGAAACAGCCGCCTCCAACCAAGAAAGGAGTGACAGACCTGGCCGCCATAATGAACACACTGCCAAGCAAACGGCAAGCGGCTGTTGTGATTGCTGCTGTGTACACTCTGACCATGTTGTCACCGGATGAGGTACGAAATTCAGTGACACTGGACCTTGGTTATCAATTATATTTTAAATTTGTCCTTACCAACATTATTTCCTTAACAATTATCTCATTATCGTCATCGTTAATTCCGGTACCATTACTATTACTATTGCCATTTTATTATCATTAATATTGTTTCCAGTATATTTTTCAAGATCGTTCAGTATCATGATTATGCGTTATCACTTTTATCATTGTCTTTATCATCATCACCATAGTAAATGTCATTTCATCCTTATCGTCGCTGTTGCAGACGTCGTCATCATCATCATCGTCATTGTTGTTGTAATCATCAGCTTCACCGACATCATTGTTATTACCATTATTGTTATCGTTAGTCTATTCGCTGTCATTGTCGTTATCACCATCATCCGTAATTTTCGTTGTCGCTGTCGTTATCGTATTAATCATTGTTATTACTATCATTTTTATATTATGGTTATTAATAATATATGATTAATATAAAAGTAAATAACGTAAGTGTTGTTCTTACTTTCCTTTTGCTACTATCAAACAAAGATCTACTCACTAACTTTAACAGCTGTTTATAAATATTGCCCAACTAAAACAAATAGGAAACTTCTTATGCAATGTCTTTTGTTCTGTAGCGTTACCTGGGCGACTATCCCGATCAACTGTTCTACGACGAAGATGCCCAGAAGGCCATCGACAAGTTTCATCTTAGGCTAAGCGAGTTATCGGCCGCCATCAAAGAACGCAATGGGAAACTAGAAGTCCCGTACGAATACCTTCTCCCTGAAAGAATTCCCAACAGCATCGCAATCTGATTCAGCCAACCATTTTTTGGGAATTAATATGTCAGAACAAACTTAAAAGTTTGACGTCTGAAAGCGTTGATGTTTCTGTAAGTGTACAAGCAGCGTTATAGTATAACAGATCCAAATATCTTGTAGAACAATCCAGCTATCTTGTAAAACAATCAAACTTTGTTGTAGAACATTCCAAGTACCTCTCGGAACAATCCAACTACTTAGTGAAACAATCCGACTAGCTAGTAGAACAATCCACTACTTAGTAGAGCAATCCAACTACCTAGTTGGATATTCCAGCTGCATTGTAGAAAATTCAGCTATCTTGTAGGAAAGATCCAACTATTTTGCATAACAATGTAACTACCTTGTGAGACAATGTAACTACTTTGTAGAGCAGCCCAACTACCTTGTAGAAAAACCCAATCACCTTGTGGAGCAACCCAACTACCCAGCAGAATAATCCAGTTACCTAATAGAAAAATCAAACTACCTTGTAGAACAATCCAAATACATATAAGAACAATCAAGCTACATTGTAGAACAATTCAACTATCTTGTAGGAAAGATCCGACATTTTTGCGCAACAGTCTAACTACATTTGTGAGACAATGTAACTACCCTGTAGAACAGCCCAACTATCTTATAGAACAATCCAACCACTTTGTGGAACAACTACCTAGTAGCACGATCTAACTACCTAGTAGAACAATCCAACTGGCTCGTAGAACAATCCAACTACCTTACAGAACAGCCCAACTACCTAGTAGATTAATCCATCTACCTTGTAGAATGATTCAATCATATTGTAGAAATGGTTCATTAAATTTGTGCAACAATCCAACTTCATATTATGTGTACACCTTAGACATTTGAATATATCAATAAAATAGACACGAAACACGTGGAATGTTCTTCTTCAGTGTGCACAAATGCGTCAGATAATTTATACTCTTCAGTATTTTTGTAGCAATTTTAAGAAAAGGATAACCTGCTTACACTAGCACGGATTGTTATGTCGAGACAAAGCAAAAGCCGAGATGAAGTACTTTCGCCTGTACCATTTCTTATTTTCCAAGTGTAAAATCACCCTAGCCACCCTTGCGGGCTAGACTTATACACGCGCATACACGCACACACACACACACACGCACACTTCAAAGCTATTTTAGATGTAAAAAGATGTCCGTGTAAGCTAACCTACAATAGCTTGCACGTGTGGGTGCTTAACCCGCAAGGGTGGCTAGGGCAATTATACACTCGAGTAAAGTAAAAATCTTTGGCCCCAGCTGGATCCTTACGGCTATCCAACTCAACTGGTTAACTCGCTGTGTTGCCAGCATCGTGAGCCCTGATGGTGCAGTAGATGTCACGCCTGACTAGCAACCAGGAAGACGTGGGTTCGAGTCCCGCTCAAGGCATAAAATCCAATTTCGGATGAGTGTATTGTAATGACATACGGAAAAGAAGAAATGGTACAGTTGTTAAGAAGATGTCCCTGACAGCTTATACCTGCAATATCTTGCATGTGAAGTATTTCCAGTCAATTGAAGAGGTGTGTGTTCGTGGTGGAGGAGGCTCGGAACAAAATGGAACAATCATATGCTAACCTATGTACTCGATCTATGCTGCGCGTGTCAATTCATTTGTTATATAACCGGGGAAACTCCGCTGATCAATTCCACTGGCACTCTTCCGGTGTGGACAAAATGGATAATTGATCTCGAAGGTTCCGTACCTGTTGTAATCAGTGCTCCGCTTTCTACAATGCTTCCGATAACATGCATCTGGCCTCCTCCACGGATCAGGGCTACACAGAAAGTGTTTGCTTACTGATAAGGTGCGAGCCAATTTTTAAATATTTCTGCAGCGTCCACGGATTTCTTCTTCTTTTTCTTTTTCTGTTTCTTTACGCATTTTTTATCGTATTGTTGTTAAAACGATATACTACCATGGCCGCCTAAAACAGACTTCACTAAACTCTCCATTACAAAGAAGTAACTTTTAGACATCTTTCGTTCCAAGACTTTTACATAATCAGTCCTGAATTTGGAAAAGGCCTCTGTAATAAGACAAAGCAGAAGTCTAAATGTTTATTACAAATATGTTTACGGACAGAATTTGACGATACTAAGTCTTGTTACCATCTTATAAATAAATATACAAACTCCAAGAAGAAATGCAAAAAAGTTAGAAAAAAGCATGCTGTTATTTAAGAGACGGTTTTACCAAGCGTCAATGTTGTTCTTGTTGTCACAATAATTATTATAATTTTACCTGTGATTGGCTCATAAAGTTAGATTAGGTACATTCAGGCGTCCGACTACAAGCTTGTAACAATAATATCCAACCCAACAGTTTACAGACAAACTGGTGAAAAATAGAAAGTCGTTATTTATCGCCAGGGGGAGAAGAAAGGTGTTCTGAGGCTTTAATTATTGGTGATCACATGATTCTCGTATCAGTCATAATTGCATTTTAAAAAATGCTATATGGCAGGATCGAGTAAATATCGGACGGTTTCCGACAAAAATCTTTCGACTCCCCTCCCCCATGTAATAAATAATGACCGCTCTCTTAATACACCAATCAGGTTTGAGGAAATTTTAATTTTTCTATAATAATCTATAAGCTCAAACACTATTCCATCTCTTTCTTTCTTCTCCTTATATATATAACTCTCTTTGACTTGTTTATGCAATTTGAGCACTTTTTTTTTTTTCGAAACTCCTTCACTCCCCTCCCCCACCCCACAACACACACACACACTCTCCTCCCCTGCATCTTTCAAGATTTGGAAAGTCTTTTGTTCCGCTCGGTGTCTCAACAGGAAGTTGAATTAATAATACGCAAGCATTGGTGGGTTCAGCCGCGCAGCAATTTCCAAGAATACTTCATTGTTTCATCACGCAGACAGTACAGGTTTTAACTTTAAGTTTGAGTGTGTAAATTGGGACTGAAGGAGAACAAAATCCTTGCTACGAAAACTGTAAGTATAAAGCGATTGTCTCATCTTTTAAAATCCCGGAGGTAATGTATGGCTGCCCTTGAACAACAATTCTTGATGAATATTCCTATAACGCATTATATTTAGTTTATGCAGCTGCACTACAATCTTTTCACTTGGCAAAGATTGCTACGGTGGCTTGTAAGGGACATGCTATTTCGTGATCAGTTTCTCTGCTTCGAGTTTACAAACTCAAAATTTTAAATTTACAAACTCGAAATTTTGGGTTTCAAACTCGAAATTTCGAGTTTGTAAACTCAAAATTTCGAGTTTGAAACACAAAATTTCGAGTTTGTAAACTCGAAGCGAAGAAACTGATCACGAAATAGCATGTCTCTTACAAGCCACTGTAGATTGCCGTGATGATTTACAGACAGTGTGTGTAATGAGAGCTCAAAATATAACATAATAGTTTTGTCGGAGAATAACATTGCCTTCTCAGAAAGGCTGGTAAGCAGCCTGGTAGATTGCACATGCAATTTATATGTATTGTAATCACAATCTTCAACATAAAGTGAATCTGTTAGTATAGTCATCTGCATTTTATCTTTTATTGAGGCTACGAACTTTGCCAGTTGTGGGGGTTATGGGAACATATAAAAAAAATCTTCACTTGATGAAAGTTTTCTTCTAACTTATGACAAATTTATTTTATTTTGCATAGAAAACGCCTAAGCATATTCAATAACAGTTTCACTTCCAGGAAAAACTAGCAAGTTTCTGGTATTTCTTAGAAACACCTTGACCAGTCGACAAGGCTAATTATATAATAAAGGTCCAGGTTGGGGATTTCAAAAGTATGTTGATAGTCTTCTTTTTTCTTATCGTCCATCATTGTTAACTAGTTTTAACTTTACATTGGGGGCCATCAATTTATCTGTTTTATTTCTGTCAAGCGCAGCCTTCACAATATAAAGTCATTAACATTTAAACACGAGCTAGATTTTTCTATGAGTACATGGTCAGTCAAGCGAAGCCGAGTTGACTGTAGTTCATGGAAAAAATAGCGAGTGCTCTAACTGTTTCAGTCAGTTTTGTGTAACAATTTTTATTCCTATTCAAAGTGACGGATTGATATTCACTCAATACTTCATGCACGTCCCTATAGCAACTGGTTTCATTCTGTGGCGACTTCAGTCGGGCGAGCTGAAGCGAAAAGATTATTTCCATGCCAGTCATTGTACAGTTTTGATTAGGATTCTAGACCCTCCTTTTCGTTACGAGTCCAAATGTTTTAAGTAAGAGTTTATAGGAAACACCTTGATATGTTAACCTGTTTCATTAGAGGTTCTTTCAGTGTAGCGAACGTTTGCGAATCAGCTGGTATCCCATGACCTGATAATTGAATATATAAATTGGCAGAAACGGTTCAGGCTCGTACGGAAAAAATTTTACTTTGTGTTGTATTGCATTGCTTCGAGTCAAAGAAGCTAGATGGTTTATCAGGAACTTCTTACTTCGCGAGCCCTTCTGAACTTTCGATCTGACAACTAATCGTGATCTAACGCTCAAAATCTCGGCGCTTGAACGAATTCATGCTTACAATGGATTAATTTTATGAGCTGGACTATTTCCCTCTCCTCTTTCAGTTTGAAAAGACACCTTCATTACAATCAAACCCTTCAATCTCTTTGGATATTCAAATCCACTTATGAAAGTTTGTTGATTGTGTTTCAAGGAATGATGTCGATGGTGAATACTGTTCAACAAGATGCCGAGTCACCGGAAGAAAATCTCTCAACGAGTAAGAAAACCTTATTACCAATAAACTTACCGATTTGATTGAATCACGTACTGTTGTTAAAAAAGGACACTTGTCAATACCCAATCTACGTTTAAACAAATTCTTTGTGTTTGATTTTGTTCTATTAACAAAATTGATTTGTGTTAGATGATTTCCTGATGAAAATGATCCAGAGTACTTTAAAAACGATTTATTTGAAAACAATTTATTTCTGGACAAGATTCATGTCAATCCACATGCGTTTGTTCCTAATAACCCAAGTTTTCCTTGTTTGTGTCGCAGCCTCCAAACTAAAACTTTATCAGAACACTGGGGTTCTAGTTTTCCAAAGTTCTAAGAACAAATTACGAAAAGTCTCAAGCTGAAGTCCAAAACTGACATGAAAATCTCAGCAATTGGATACCGAGTCTCCAACAAACCCCTCCCCAAATTACTAATTCCTTTATTGTAAAAACACGAATGGAAAATACACCACTCGTAAAATCCATTCAAAACTACATCTGGAACCGCAGCGGGCGAATTTTATTACGTCCATTTCAAGTTGGCGGTACCTTATTTAGCATGACGTCTTCACGGTAACCGGCCGTCATCTTGAAGCAGGCATATAAAAAAAATTGTCCTTAGCAATATATTCTTGAATTTTACAAAAGTTTTCACAATAGTTGTCAAAAGTTTCTAAAAAATTTACAAAGGTTTCCAAATATTTTCGGAAAATTCCAAAGATTTTCCAAAATTTTTCAAAAATCGTCTCATTGCTGCACTTGTTCGCAAAATTTTGTTTTTATAACCCAAAAGTAAAGTTCGTATATTCTCATCGCTGTGTAATATGCTGTATGCATGGATTTTATCAGCTTCAGATACCACAACAGATGGATCGTCAAAATCGGAAGAAGAGGTACCTCGTGAAAGGATTTACCAGCTAATTGACAAAGAAGATCAAGTGGGACAAACCATTGCTACACTTGGATCGGAAACATTGCTTGCACTCGATTGTGAAGGGGTCAACCTTGGGAGGGACGGATCGCTCACGCTCCTACAGATATCAGCTAGAGACTCGCCGTGCTGTCTTTTTGACATACAGGTATATTAAGATGAAACAAGATGAAAAGTTGGCTTGGTATACTTTTCCATTCAATCAATTTACTTCTCCGCTACCTTGGTAGTTGATTACCTTTTTGTACGGATGGCATTGTTTTATAAGGAGGCAATGACTCATGACTCATGAGAGGATCAGGGCTAGGTTTGGGGTAGATTAAGCTAACATTAGGGTTAAGGTTAGGGTTAGGGTTAGGGTTAGGGCTAGGGCTAGGGCTAGGGTTTGACGTAGATTAAGCTAACATTAGGGTTAAGGTTAGGGTTTTAGGTTAGAGTTCAATTCAGGTTGGTTTTTGGACCCACAATATACATAACGTTTGACTCATTAGGGTTAGGGCTATGATTAAAATTCGGGCTATGGATAGGGTGCAGGTACTGTTCATACATTTGAGGCTTCCTGATGTCCAAACATTGTGTTTTGTAAAAGAAGTTTTAAAATTTGAAAACATCGGCCTCTTCCGTATAACATATTAAAACTTTGTCGAAAACGTTATTCAGAGATTCAGTTTTACTATTGTTTTGAACGAATTTACAAGGAGTTGTAAAGTCGTTCAAAACAATAGTAAAACAAGGAGTTGTTTTAAGTTTTCACCCTAATTATATTAAACAACTGTAGCAGCAAAACGAATGTTAATCTTTTTGTAGTTAGTTCTAGTTCCATTCATGTAAGAAGTTGATCTAAAAGCAAGTCTAGTGTTCTACTGGCGCTCTGAAGATAAACTGTCAGTGATTAAAACGTTGTCAAACGTTTTAGGAAGATTTTTGTTAAATTGATACATAGAAGTGCATATTGTGGGAAAACACTAAATATTAGCAAGTTTGAGTAATTGTAGTTGCTTAAATAAAGGGTCAGAGTGCTCATCTGGTTGTGTATCAAAGCCGCCCGGTGGATGCCTAATTTCCCCTCAGCAAGAGAAGAAACTAACTCTTCATTTTGGGCTACAAACTTGCCACCTGCCTAAAACGTACTAATACCATCAGCTAGGGCAGAGGGAGAAAACGGTCTTGTCGTTTCTCGTCACTTTCTGGTTAAGTGGTTCCTTAAGTTACCAATTTGCTAGATGAGATCCATTTTGGACGTCAAATTGTCCGAAGATGAATTTAAGAAGGCAGTTTTGAGAAAGAGAGTCATTTACTTTTGGAGATGTAGTCCTGACATCTTCCTCAATTTTGCTCAGATGTTCTATATTAAATGTTTAGGGAGGGTCATGGAAGCAAAACTACAGTTTTATAAAAAGATAGTGAGTCATACTTTCGCAAGTTAGTGTTTTTCTTTCGGGGAGATTTTTCAAAGCCAGGGAGAATGCATGCATTTCTGTATTCAGGTTAAAAAAAATAGCCAACATTAACTAAATACTTAAAATATGCCTGAATTTCACTTCAGAAACTGGGAAAAATACCGTTTGACATGGGGCTGAAGAGAATTCTGGAAGATAAAGCGATCACCAAACTAACGTTTGATTGCAAGGAAGACTCGGACGCGCTAGCGCATCTGTATGACGTTTGTCTGGATGGTAAGATTTTAATGCCCTTATCCTGTCGTGTGTTCAAACCTCGACCAGATCACTGTGTTCTGTCCTTAACCTAGCATGACACTTTACTCGAGCTGCAGATGATGGAGATGATGGAGTAGTGCTAGTGTTTGTAGTGGTGGTGGTGGTGGTGGAAGTAGTGGTAGCAGTGGTGAGGTAGCGAAAGTGGTGGTGGTAGTGGAGGTAATTGCGATTACGGGTGTGATGGTAGTGGTGGTTGCAGTGGTAGTGGTAGTGGTGACGGTTGCGGCAGAGGTGGTGATGGTGGTTGTGGTTGTGGCGATGGTGATGCTGGTGATGAGGTGGTGGCGATGGTGATGGTGGTTGTGGTGTTGGTGATGGTGGTGGTAATGGTGGTGGTGGTGGTGGTGGGGGTGGCTAAAGTGGTGAAGGTGGTGACAGTGTTGGTGGTGGTGGTGATGATGTTGAAACGTTGGTGATGGTGGTGGTTGTGATCATAGTAATTAAATTGGTGACGATGGAAGTGGAGGGGGCAAAGCTAGTCTGGTGGTGGTGGTGGTGATGGTGGTGGTGGTGGTGGTGGTGGTGGTGATGGTGGTGGTGGTAATGGTGGTGGTGGTGGTGGTGGTGGTGGGGGTGGG
>JANSTQ010037343.1:0-15716 GCA_026167885.1 Bergia puertoricense | reverse complement strand
CCCCCCCCCCCCCCCCCCCCCCCCCCCCCCCCCCCCCCCCCCCCCCCCCCCCCCCCAGACATTCTAGAATTCAGTGCACCACTTAATATCTGGTCCTTGGTGAGATCCACAGTCTTGACCTCTTTCCTAAGTTTGAGGTTTAACTTGCTTCATTATTTCCCTAAGTTTGAGGTTTAATTTTAGTCGCTTGTTTTCCAGAGAGTTCGTACAGTCAGTGCATAAAAGTCCTTAAAAGTTCTACATCTACATCTACCAGTTTACGAGCACGCCCCCTCTGCGAGGCTTAAGTGCTCGGTGTTCCTGAATTCAAACCCTAAAAGTCCTTGAAGGTCCTTTAAAGTTCTAGAATTCAGTGCCTAAAAATCCTTGAAAGTTCCTCAGTGAATTCAGTACCTAAAATCACTGAAATCCATAGAATTCGATGTCTAAAAGTCCTTGAAAGTCCTTGAATTCAGCTTCTGAATAATGTATTCAAACTGCTTTGTAGGCCTTCCTATCATTTACTCGTGCTACGCGAATCTTAACTTTCCTCAACTATGAGGTCTGTTCGGAAACTCCCTTTGAGAAAACTCGACTCTTAAGAGCTACAGTGGTCTACAAGTTTTCCTTCTTGCTCCTTCAATAATATGTCTGCTCGAAGAAGGTTGACCGCAATAAAATTACGAGCTGTACTTTTGGAGACACCGAGAATATAGAGTTTTCAGGAATCACTAGCGTATGTACCTGTGAGAGCCACCGACGAGAAAAAGCTCTTGGCTTTCACTGCGGTAGAAGCAGTCAACTAAGTAATCCAGAGATTCCAGATCCTGTAAGAGTAACAAGAGCGCGTCTTGCTATGAGCATTTTACCTAGTCTAAACACAGGATATCATTAAAAAAAATAAACAAAAAAATTAAAGATACATAATGGATACTACACGGCGGCGCGATTAGCATTATATTTTCTTGGGGTAAAAACAGTATTTTACAAACGATCACCACGAAAATAATAATTATATCTGCAGGTCGCTGTGTAAAGTTTTTTTATTATATAAACAAAGAACGCAAATTTTCGGAAAACCTTCGGAAATTGTTGAGCGTTTTATACAATACAACACAATACAATTTGTTTGCAAGTTACTTTAAGACGTTCACATCTTTTTGTTTTTATGTATTTAGAACTATATTTATGAGTAATTTCTAATAGTAGGGTAGGGGGTCAGTCTTTTAAATATAGATTAAAAGTAAGGATATGTCTAGAGTCTACATGAACCATGAGGTTTTCAGTCGTGTTCATAGTAGACTCTAGACAGAACATGCATATATTTTATGTACAGCTCTCATAACAGACAAATCTTTAGAATAATTAAATAATTTTAAGAATTTTCGGATATCGATATTCCCACCAATGAAGACGTGGAAAACACGCCACTGTCCCTCAAACATCGAGAACTTCAGTTCGTGAAAATTGTAAGACCCGAAAGCCTCGCATAGGTACATTTCCAAACTTAAAACATCCAAACTTCTAAGGGGTTTTCTGGACCCCTGCAAAGAACTTGCTGACTTTACAGTGACGTATCAACACATCTGAAGACCTTCTAAAGATTTCCGAAAATTACTGAAGATGGAAAAATTGTTTGAACTTTGAACACTTAAAGGGCTCTTTCACGCCTTTGCGCATGCTCTGGACTTTACTGACAAAAACGCTGTTTCAAACTAAAATATCTCTTAACAGTACCAATTTAAGTTTTTCAAGAGGGACTTGCTACGGATGGTCTGTTTTAGGCAGCGATTAAATTGGATTATAGTTGTTAAATCTTGTGTTCCGGGCCGGAACACAATCTAACATATTGCTTGAAAATGCATAAAACCTTGGTAGAAGTGATTAATTACTGTCTTACTGGTGAACTGAGTTTTTTTCTTTTAAAATTATTTGGATAAAGAACGTAAAAATTTAATTTCTAAAAAAGAGAAAATCTATTGACTCGGCCATGAACTAAGAGCCCTTTTAATAAACGAAAACTTTCAACACTTCCCAAGAATTCCCAAGGAAATCCTCCAAACCGTCAAAACCATTCGGGGCTCTTGCCAGAGTACTGTACAGATTTATGAAGGCTTTTTGTACCTTACAGGAGATTTTGTAACAATTTTTTGAACACACATGTATGTCACACAAAAGTATATAAGGAGAGACTTGTGCGAATACAGAAAATGATGCATGCCGTATTGCAGAGTAACCTCAAACTTTCGACTTTCTTATCCAAATAAAGCTAGACCTGTAAAACTAAAAGGTACGAATAACGGTTTGTTTAATCCAACATTGACGAAACATTTCTTTGGCCATGTTGGGGCGATGGAATAGGAACCAGGCCACGCTCTCTCCGAATCGTAGTGAAGTGCGCATGCTTACCTGGCACAAATGTAGAACGGCTACAGCAGGACCTAGCATTTTTCAGAACAAAATATATATCATGATAACACTGTATCAAAGTTTGAACAAAGTAAAATTCCATCCAACACGTCCCAACATTGCCAGTTCGATTCACCCAGCATGATCCAACATACCCCAACATGTTGCGTTCCAACACTGCCAGGAGACCCGTTCAAACTGGACCATATTTCCTTCCAATTTGTTGGGCAAATGTTGGATCTAACATTGTCGCAGTTACAACGAGCCCTAAAGTATAGTCGTTTCTGCATATTGTAACAACAGCAACAGTTTATTTAACTGCCTTAATTACCTTACTGTATAGCGTTGCATTGCATTATATTACATTGTACCATAATGATATCCAACGTGCGCATTTGTTCAGTAACTCCAATCTTCGATTCGTATTGAACTCTAACGTTTTCGGGGTCTGAAGAAGAATAATGGAATAAGAACAACGGAAATTTTGTATTTGAAATAATGGAATAACGGAATAATGGAATAATGTCCCCTTTTGGGGGGGAATAATGGAATAATGCCATTTGGGCGGGAATAATTTTTTAAAAAATTCGTACGGAATAATGATATTTTTGACCGGGATAATGGAGAACGAAAATTTTCGAGCAGGAATAATGGAATAATGAACAGCACATTATTCCTCTTAAGCCCCCGAATCGTTTAGCGACTCGACTCTGTTATTTGAATGTAATGAAAGAATCTACGGTTACTTACTGAAAAGGTCTCCCTAACGTCACCAAAGTCATGTTGTAATGAAGCCTGCAAAACAAAATTGTTTGAAATTGCAAGTGAATGAGAAATAGTTTGTTTAATAGATACTAAACCATGTAAGGAAAACATTTAACACAAACTACACATTTATTAATAGTTCGTATCCATTTGTTCAACAGACGATACACGAGAAAGATCCTTAGAATTTACAGTTAACCCCCCAAGGGCCGTGGGGGTAGGAACTTTTCTGAAGCTTCAAAATCATTTCAAAATTGTGGGGACATTAGATTGCAATGCAAAATCACTTCATGTCTTGTACAGTAACTGACGAGGTTCCACCATCCACCATCCATTCACCCTATTCCTCTACCAAACGGTTGGAGGAGCAGGCGTAGCTCAGTTGGTTAGGAGCTGACGGAACTACAGACGTTAAATAAGAGCTACCTTTACCTTTACCTTTAAACCCTGGCCCTGAAGTGTACAGTTTACAGGAACAAAGTAAAATGCACCATACCTCGGCAACATTCCAGAGCTGAAGTGTTTCTATGTGTGTTATGCAATACAGTTGGTTTAGACTTTGCTCAAAATATCCAATTTGACTCTATAAAAAACGATAAGAACTATATCAATGGATATCCTTTTACGTCATCAACTGAACTTGTACTATTTCACAAGGTGGGATGCCAAAATCGGGGCATCGAGTGAAGTTCTTTACATCCCGTACGTATTTCTATCTATTTACTCCCATTTTTGAGACACGCTCCTCTTTTTTCCCCTAATTTTACATATTTTTACAATCAATGTGATAGTTTATGTTATATGTTCTAAAATTTCTTCAGTGAAGTAATGGTTGTTCTCAGTATTCTTGTGAATGGGTGTCACGAAGACCCAATGAACAGTCTTTAACTCCTTTTTTCTGTATTTCACTCTTTAACTCTTTTTTTCTGTATTTCACCCTTTAACTTATTTTTATTTGTAAGAACGTCTATTTTTGGGACAAGGCTTAATGTTCTACATTTTAAGGGAATCTCAGCCTCGAAATATTCTTTAAAAGTGCTCAGTTCTCAGTTTAGAGTTGTTTACAAGTTGCATGTCTGTACACGTTCGAAACTTTTTCTCCGTCATGTACTCAAATACATTGCTCTGCAAGAGTTGACTGGGATCGTACGGTTTTTGAAAGTCCTTGAAATTATTTTTCTGTTTTCAAAGACTTGAAAACCCTTAATTGTTGACTTTGGTCCCTGAAAGCAGCACTACATGTATATAGTCCATAATTGCATTTTGTCCGTAGCTGTTTTGATAACTCTCTAGTTATATCTTCAAAAAAACTTTAAAACTTTTACTCATTAGCATTAAAAACACTTATAAAAACGACAAAAACTAGTTTCGTCTGTTCAGACCGCTTCAGTGAAGGACAAGTGATTTTCTAGTTAAAAAACAACAGTTATTTCACATGTCAAAGCTTTATCATAATTTGTTCGTCGAGATAACATCACCTGGTTTTAGAAAAAAAAGTCCTTGAATTCAGTGCCTAAAAGTCCTTGAATGTTTTGGTCATTCCTTAGCCTCAACGTTCTTGTAAAAAGGTTCTTCAAAAAGGGTGTAGCTGGAAACAAGATTCTCTATGATCCAGTGAAACAAGTGGTACGCGTAGACTGCCTTTGTTGTGTTCTATTGTGTGGATTTACTCCTCAATTATGAAAAGAATTGATTATTTATCACATGCTTACCACTGACGATTCCGAGTTCAGTACGGTCTGAAGTGCTTCTTCCTCGTTTTGCTTCGAAATATCAAATACACAGCTCAGCCCATCCTAAAAACAAGACAAACGTTTTCAATGAAACAAGATCAACGAAGCTGGTAAAAAAATCTTCCTCAAATGCAACACACCCAACTCTTCCAATCTAGATCTCATGTTGATTTTAATTTCAGTTTAATTAGTAACAATAGTTACAGCAGGAGTGTTTTACTCACCACACACGTTTACTGATTCTACAAGCATGTGCAATAAAGCTTCTGGCAAAGTTTTGTAATTCCTAAAACTGGTACATAAAGAAATTTTGGATTCACAGAAGTTACAGTAATAACATCTCTACTCACTGTTGATCCTGAAACCATTTCAAAAGCTTTGCTTGGATGGAATCTCACCTGAAAGAACCAATTGACAACAACTTAAGTGCAATTATGTACATATATTATTATTATTATTAAATTATTATTATTATGATTATGTAGTGGGATGGTGCAGTGGCAGAGTCCTCGCCTCTCACAATGCGACCTGGGTTTGATTCCCGGCTGGGAAGGTACATGTATGTGGAGCTGGGTTTGCGGTCCCTCACTGATCATGATGTTGGGGGTTTTCTGCAGGTACTCTGGTTTCCTCCCCCAGCAAAAACCACTTATTGTGCCAACATCTGAGCAGTTTCAGGATTAGCTTTCATAAAGATTAGAGTTTTTTCAAAGTACATGTAGGTACCTGTATCATCACAACTTGCTAGTAAGTTCACACATTAAGAGCTGAAATGCTGAGGATTACATGTACAGTACATGTACTTCTGATCAGCAACTTACAGTATACAATTTGCTAAGTTTACAAGTATTTAAAAAATGGGGTTAAAGTTTAGATCAAAAAATTAAATTGTGGTGCTTATACTATGTCAAGGGACTTTACAGCAGTATATTAATACAGGTCATAACACCAGGAACACCACCCTATCTCTCCTTTTTGCAAAATATGAAACTATTAATTTTGTTAGCTACAATTACTTTAAAAAAATACTTGCTTTACAAATATGAGCAGAGCTTAGGATCAAAGGAAAGTCCTTTACTTTATCATTTATATGTAAGATACTCAAAAACTATGAATTTAAAACCAAACTGAATCAGTACTAAAACAAGAATTGGATAGCTAACTCTAGGAAGTTCAAGAGTAGTAAAATTCACCTGAGTTATGTCATCTTGGTGAGAATCTGTTAGAATCATCAGAGAGGTATCTTGTGAAGCTTTTCTTACATCCCTAAAATAATTTATGGAGTGAAATAGTTAACTGTCTTATGTAAGGCTATACTATGTCTTGTTGAGGGCAGCGCTAGTCACTGTTCATAGTATATGTATAAACCACTGTGTAGTTAATTATGTATTGCAAGTGTTCAACTAATGGATCTTTCACTTACTACAAAAAATTGAAATTTTCTCAAATGTGATTGATGTACATCTATTGACCCTTAGTTGTTTACTAATAAGTCTTGGTCTAAAAACAACATGACTATCTGCCAAGGGTCTTCAGGCAAATATTATTGTTACTAACTTACAAACATTTAGTGACAAAATTGGCAAACTTGGTAGCAAACTTCCATTTGGCTTGTCTTGAAATCAAGCACTGCTTCTAAATAAATCACAACTGAAATCTTTAAAATTCTTTTTATAAAATGTCTACCCTGCTAACAGACTGCCTTTTAACTGCTCAACCTTACATGCATGTTAAGCATGCATGAAAACCAAAAACTTGGCAGAAACAAAACTTGTCAAAATTTATGTTTAAACCAGTTTTATTATTGCATAAAATTGCACACAGGGTGTAACTGTTGACATATTATGATCCAAATATGGCATGATCTCTCAGATCACTCCATAATCATTGGACAATTTGCTTGATAGATAAAAGAGTCAATGTGGACAACTCCTATATATCTTTTGCATTTGTTGACCAGGGTAAGAACACATATATCTCACCACAGAAAAATGCAAGCATCTTCACTCAGTTTCTCACTTCCAGCACCAACTGTATCACCTGAACAACTTACTGAACAGCAAGTAAAGGAAGAATTGTTTGGACCTAAGCCAGAATGCAATAAAAACTTTATTAGTTATGCATAGAGTAAAAACCTATGTGTGAGAACCTAGTGGACTGGCCAATTCGGAAAAAATATTGGCCACCATAAGCTATAATTAGATATCAAGTAAATAAAAAACTTTTCACAAGCTGATTTAGAAAAATGTCAGGTTTCAACATACACAATTTTACTGTAGATTTTAACACAGCCATTCTAAAAAGAACACACACAACTTATACACGTATGTTTAGCACTGAAAATACAAAATTCAACAAAGAAACTTTAAATTTGTAAGTTACATACTTTTCAAAGCTTTGACAGGATTTGTTTTCCCACAACGGATATCCCAGCAACTGCAACAAATCAAAATTCTGATAAGCTTCTGTTGCACTGTTGTGCATCATTGCTAACTAATGCCAGCCTTTTATTCAGTGTGATCTGAAAACTTTCACAATGTTGTGTCACCCAACTAGTTTGGAATGTCAACAAATGGGATCCCTTGTGATTTTCCATATTTGGCTGCAGCTTTCACATACAATGTACAGCACAAATAGCCTTGCAATAGTTTAATATTAGTTTCCATGTCAACAATCATAGCCTAGCAATTGAAGAGGTCAGTGCAAAAATGGCCTAAGTGACGATTTGGGGCCAACAAATAAAAATTCAAAATTACAGAATTTTTTTGCACCAAACATCTCTTCTACTCATTAAAAATGTCTGCCAATATTTTGTTCCATGAAAACATGCTTCAAAGTGTATTTGCTGCAGTTTTATTTTCTGCCTCGATCACCCCCACGTGCACCCCAAACAAAAAAATTGTCACTTAAGCTGTGTTTGCACCAAGCTCTTCAATCGAATTTCAGATGTATAATTATATATTAAACATAGATTTAAACCCCAGTGTCTGCAATTGAATGGTACTCTAGTATTACGTTGTCTTCGTGACCTTGAAGGGAAAAGAGGATCGAAAATTTCCAATGAGATGAAAGGTAGAATATTACGTGCTGATACTGTTCTGTTTCCCAAGACGTCTGTAAGGATTTTTGGCACATTGAGCATTTTATCAATGCGAGGGAAACAGAAGAAACTCTGCTGCATGGTTTGATTTCATTATTTTTTACCATGGAATTGAGATGGTGCTGCTGAATTTCTTCATTAAATTTTCATTTTCACTGTGTTGGTTCCTTTTGTGAGGGATCTAAAACACAGGAGTATTAAATTTCATGAAAGGTGTGATGAGGAAAGGCATTTGTCATAGGCAGTGTGAAACTTTATTGAACATTTTCCCTCATTTAAAGTGCAGGATAAGAGCTATGGATATTTTGGATAATATTTATTGGATAATATCAAAACGTTTTCGAAAGTTATAATATTTCATTTTATTTACCATTTGATATATCTAAGTTTGTAAATTTTAAAGAGTTTAAGTATGCTATTAGGAACTCTGAACTCATTTTAACTAGGATTCATGCAAGAACTAATAGTTTTCTCTACTCATATTTTAACTGCATTGTAAATTTATGGAGCAACCTGCCTGAAGCCACTCGTACAAACAAAGTTTATTCTTCTTTTAATTACTAAGTACTATCACACAAAGTTTTCTCTCAATGCTAAAGATTTCACATAACTTATGCATTTTTATAATTTAAAGCTAGGACAGTTTTGAGTGAGGGAGTAGTCTGTGGAGGGGGTGGGATTGTGTTTTCTTAAGGGGTCTTGTTAAATAAAGAGTGCAGCCAACATAAAGAGTGCAGCCAACAAGGGGGGGGGGGGTGGTTTTCACAAAAGGGTGCGGTTATTGTTTTAAAAGCTTGAACTAGGGGAATTGATCAATGAAGGTTGTAGAGTGTTTTGGTTGGGTTGGGAAGGTACGATTTAAAGATGCGAATATAGTAAGGGAGGGTCTATATGACATATAGAATTATATCTTAGACTTATACTTGTATTTTTAATCGTTATTTATTATAGGCAAATATTATAAGGGAAGTTTATTTCCATAAGGATTTTCTAAAATCTGTATAAACCTTTCCAAATTATACAACTTATATTTTTTTCTTTTATAATTTGTATAATTAAAGTGATTAAATAAATAAAGAAAAAAATGATTGACTCACTGAGCATGCAATTTTGTGTCATTCTAATGAGACTTTTGCAAATCCTGAACTTTATTAATTACTCATAGTATATATTTTTCACCTTTTGAGAGAGTGCATGAAGACATCATGAAGTCTTGTGATTGCACAACTTGTAGATGCTCAAAGAACCGAGTGTTTACAATTCATTTTTGATGAAATACTTCCATCTCACTGGCGTGTTGGCGAGAGACTTAAGTATGAAGGAATCACTGAAAGGGCAAAGTTCTCATAGGATTTGACAGCAGATTTAAAAATTTTGCACCATTTAGTCTGCAGTGGTGCTGGAATTTTCCAGAGTCAAGCCCCATTTGGACTTGTGGAAAAGTTTGGGATGGGGGCAACCCTTTCTCAAATTTTTTTCCGGGACTCATTGTGGCATAGCTGCATGACTTTGTTATTATCACACACTCAATATCATATTCTGTGTTACTGTTGATCTATCCAATCATTGTAATTGCACGCTTTCCTTAACACACACATGTAGGTTGGGCTTCATGAACCTAGACAGCGTGACTTGGGAAGGAGAGAGGGGTGGGGAAGAAAATAAAACTGCAGCAAATATGCCTTGAAGCATGTTTGTGCAGAAAAATATTGAGGGACATTTTTTATGAGTAGAAAAGATGTTCGGTACAAAAAAATTCAATAAGTTTGAATTTTTATTTTTTTGGCCCTAAATCGTCACTTAGGCTGACCTCTTCAATTTCAAATGTTCTTTTTTAAAGAACTCTAGAAACTACCTACCAGTAATTAGATGTCACTTGACTGGCTAAACAGCAAAACTAATAATAAACAAAAAATTAATATGAAAATTAAAGTAGAAAATAAAAGAATTTGCTCAAACTTCTCCATCATTCATTTCACGAATTTAAAACTTGAGCAACAAATTAATGTATTGTTTTTGTGTAGACTTTTCTGATTTTACTGATTTTACTGTTAGACATACTTTCTGGAACCACAGAAGAATGATGAATACTGGCAAGTACCTTAAAGTAGTACCTGATGCTGACCATAACACATTTGGTTGTTGTGGCATGAACTCCACTCCAGTGATATTGTGAGACTGGCCTGTGAGGGTCGATAATACCAGGTATTCTGTTCGAGTATCATGCTTGGCTGGGGTGCAGGTCTTAAAGCATACCTAGCTAGGCAACTATCTAGTGATCTTTGTGTGGTTACTCAAGCAACATGTAACCACACTGCATTGAACTAGCACAGTAATTGCCAAACACTCGCCAAGGTTTGTTCTCTTTTCAGAATGAATACAAATGAGTTATCTGGTCATGAAAATAAAAAAGCTCATGACCACACACAGTATCCACTCTAAGATGAAATGCAAACTTCTTCCATCCTAATGAAAGTTAAGGAAGAAATCACTTTGCACTCTAATTTTAACTGAAAGCCTGGTTAAAGGAGCAACTCTGAAAAATCAGGTTTCTCTGTGGACTACATACAAGATCTGATTGAAAAAATTCTATTATTCATTAACATCCACAACACATTCTCAATTTTTTTTGTCAGATATAGTCCCTCAGTTTCATGTCAAAAGATTCCCAGTCCCCATTACACTCTAGCAGTTTTTTGTCAGAAAGTGTCAAATCAGATATGAGCTCTGACACTGCCATCTTGGGAATGATTTTGCACACAGCTATACTTATGCTTGTTTTCTACTGGCTGATACACAAGTGAGCCCCAGCAAGACGTCTGTCTCTACCCTTCTCTAGCCAATGATTTTTCAGCCAATATTTTCTTCAAACATGTCAGACCCTGCTGGCCAACAAAAAGCCTTGCTGTGCAATTGCAGCTAGGAACTATCCCACAATTAATAGCTGGTATTTCTCCATTGACAAAAAATTGGGAGTTTGTAGACAAAAAATCAGCTAGTGTGTGGAAAGCATAGGGTCAATAATTGGCACAACACCACAAAGTAATTTCTTTTTCTTGAAGTTACACATACAGTACAAGCACACTCCAACAATGACCCCTAAAGAATGAAATACAATCATGTACCATACATGTATGTAGTCCTCTCCTAAAATTCAATAATGTTTATGATACGAGTACTTACTTTTTAATTCAACTAGAGGGGTGAAGGAATCATAACTGTAGCACTTAACCCTGCCATCAGAACCTAATAAGAATAAATAAATACATACAGTCATACAATAACTTTAGAATAATTACAACAACAATAATAACACAAGTTTCTGCAACAACTAACCAAAAGAATACTCCCTGGGGGGAGGGGGTAAAAACCAGCCAATCAGTTATGTTCTGCTTCCTCACAAAATAATAAGTCAATGTACAGTCATGCAGTAGCATTTTAATAGTGACACATAACGTGCAAGGTCTTAACGAAGTACAATGATCAGAAGTGAAAAGTAAAACAAAATAATAAGAAGTCTTTAAATACTGAGAGTTGCATGGACAGAGGGGGACCACCTGAACATTCTCACATTGCACCAGAAATGCATACACACTTGAAGTCATGATATATAAATGCTTCCATTTGTGAAAATCTTGTAATAATGCGTTATTTATAAGCAAGTGTATCTGAGATCACATTATTTGTGGGTTCAGTTGTTTATTTGTTTTAATGAGTATTGTTATTTAGTGCTATAATTGTTTGTAGTAGAATAGTACCATAAAAATAAAGCATAGTAGTATTTTATCTATTACAGTTAACTCCCAATAACTCAAACCTTCTGGGGAATTGGAAAAGGTTCAAGTTATCAACCTAAAGGGAAAGCAAAATTACTTCCTGATAGCGTCAGGTTCAAGTTAACAGGAGTCAACTGTATACGTTATTATTATTATTATTATTATCATTATTATCATCATCATCATCATAATCATTATTTTTATCATATAGTTACTCAGATTTTTTGTGAAATTTCCAACCCCATCCCTTTTCTTTTTCTAAAAAAACAATACTTTTGCCTCCAAAATGCAACTGATTGCTCTTCAAGTGCTCATTTCAACATCACCAGAAAAGTTCAAAACAAACATTCTTTAGGGAGCAAGAGCTGCCCCAGAGATGCCCAAAATACCCCTTGCAAGTTTGCAAAGTATCTTTGTCCACTCCTTTATTTTCCTGAAGAAAATGTCCCACTCAAGATCATTAAACTCATGTTGAAAGAATGTTTACCACTGACCTCCAGCTGACAATACTCCTTGTGCTGGACTGTCAAAAACAACAGATAGGAAATATCTCATAATTAGTGAGTGTGCTTTATGTAAATATACCTGAAGCCTTACTATAATTTAATGGGAACTTGACCTGTCAGAGAACAATACCACATTCACTGTTACAGTTATTTGAGATTATTTATCAGGCAATCAATGAAGAATAATAAATTACATAGAATCTCTTCCATCACTCATTCAAATCATGTAAAAATGCTGTTGAAAATGAACAAGCAAGGGTTTCAAAACTTTAGATGAGCTTAGTAGGAGTTGGAACAGACAGTTTGGAATGTAGGTGGAAGTTACAGTATGTCCAGAGGGCTAGGGACAGACAGAGTAAAACTGAAGTAAAAATAGGCATCAAACAAGTAAAAATAGGCGTCAAACAAGCGACTAATATCAATGTCGCTTGCCACACCCAACACTTTGTTTTGAAACCCATGACAAGCTGTTGCAACATGGCAATTCACAGCATGTAACTGCAGTTGCACTTGCACTGCAATCGAATGCAAGAAAATTATTTTTCTGTGGTTTTAGTTTCATACTTTTGTATTGGAAATCATGAAATCAATTGAAAAAATGTACTTAAAACAAAATTAATAATTTCAATAAAAATTTCCACATTCAAGTATTATGAGAAATATTTAAGCCGCACAAACACAACATTTAGTACATGTAGGTCATTTCCTTTGTTATTTTTAAAAATTTTAATGTCGTGTTTATTCAAAGAGTGCTAAAATCCTGTAAACAAATAACCCATGACGTCTTCACGACACACAAAAGTGGTCTTCAACTACTGCTGGTCGTGATATTGCAGGTGCACACGCATTTCTGTTGTTGTTGCGTGGCAACAGTCATACGCATATTATAAATTTTGCATATATTACTGACCGACAACTCGTTCGGTTCAATAAGAGCCACTTTTGTCCATGCTGAAGTTACAATGCACAAACCACATGTGGAATATATTTCTTTGTATCTGTCCAATCAAATAACTGCAGTTGCACCATACATTCCACATTTCCCAGAAAGGACGTGATTGAAGCAGGGATCAAGAACAACAATGCATGTCACTACTTCCATGAAAAAAGGTATAAACCGAATATTTTACAGAAGAAAAAAGCTACCTGGTTGTCCAATTTGTGCAAAATAACAAAGTTGTATTTCTCCTGTACGGTGCACAATTTGTTATTTGAAAGTACTGAAATACAATTTTTTTGGATTAATATATTTTAATTGGTAAGGATTAATGACCTTACCGATTGAAATATAGCCGTATGCCAACCTTCTCACCCCTTCCACCCTCCTCCCATACCACCATGCACTCAACTCCACTGGCCCACGTACTCCACCAGTCTTACTAGGGAGCTTAAGCAACCAGGACGCGAAGTCGACAAAGACGGCTGTTGGATTCTTAACTTCCTGTTTTCCCTTTTCTTGTTCGTAGTTTATTCGCTTCTTTTTTGTTATTCGTAATGGAATGTGATTGTAAAGAATTAGAAGCTTTATTTTTGAAGCCGCAAGAAGATTGAAATGATTTATATCTTAACGTTCACGTTCTTTATAAAACTCCAAAACTGAGCTTTTTACGTTCTGTTTTCTGAAGAAAACGATGGAAAACGTGACCAGCTGTTTTCATTCCCACGTGAAGTTATTTTATCCTGTATTTAAGCCTATTGTTTTGTAACGTTCTCCTTGACGTTCGCGTCCTTGTTGCTTAAGCTCTCTTTTGGGGGTTTTCAAAACAAAACATGTTATTGAACAGTAGTCACTAGATGATTCCACGTGGACTGCAAACTGTCAAATGAATCACATTGCATCAGACGTTAAACTAACCTTACGGCCAGACTAGATACATAGACTGTGTTCTCTGACGGAGAGAATGATGCTTTGTGAATCAGATCAAGCCCTTTTTCAAAGGGCGCATGAACAGCTACTTTGTTGATGTCGAGCGCCATTTTGTTTTACGCAAAGCTCGAAGAAGACTGGTAACGACCAACGAAAAGCACCTGGGAAAGAGGAGTTTGTGTCCCATGGCTGTGTTAATTGCAATTTTTTTCTCCAACTTCTGGTATGAATATGAATGAAACGGAGGTTTACCAAGGTTTTCAAGCTTTTCTACCGTTTCGAACATTGGCGTTGCTTGATTTGACCGTGAGAATACGACACCAGAATCGACAGGATCAAGCAAAAATCTCGTCGCCGTCTCCTTGTTTACTTACCCTACGAGAGGTACGGCATGTTTTCAGATCTAGAAAAATACTGCAGGGGAGGGAGAAAGGCCTACATCCTTGAATCAAACTGATCGCTTTAAAATCGCGAAGTTTGGTTCCAGCTGGGTAAAAGAGCGAGCGCTAGTGCTCATCCTTAAAATGCTTCAGCCCTATTCTGTGATTTGTCCCTGAAGCCTTGCAACAACTTAGACAGCCTTTGGTACCCTTGTACTCCGTTGCTTTACCTGTCTATATATTACCTCTGTCCATCCCGTTCCCTTCACTCTTTTTCCTCCATGTGTGTGTGCGTGGTTGGCTCAGTCATTAAGATCTCTAACTGCCAATCCAAGGTCCCAGGTTCAAACCCCGGCCTTGCCGAGGCCGCTTGAATTATTTCGGGACCTTTTTTCGCAGCACCGTCCGTGGACAGGGACGTTAAACCGTTGGTCTCGGTCAATAATCCTCATCATCGAGGGGTGGCAGTATTTGGGAAACAAATCTTTTGCGCGGGTATTCCGACAACTGACAGCATACGATGCTCGATGCGTATATAATAATGATAATAAAGATTAGTCAGAAAACACACTAATGATTCATTTACCCTATAGAACTGTTTCGTGTGGACCGCTTCAGGGGTAGTTTATTGAATTAAACAAATCTAAACTAAAATTGCCCCAAAAAATTATAAATAACGACCCACCATTAAGCTCCACCTTCATTTTGGAGGCCGAAAGCAACAGACGACAGACATGCAGAGCCTATAAATGTTGACAAAGAAACTACCTTGACTGGGAATCGAACCCATAGCACTTTGGTTGGTGCTTTAGCCGAGCTATCAAGGTTTTGTTGACCTCATCATAAAGATTAACTCAAATTATTCACTTGTACAACACTCATCATACCTTTTGGAAGACCTGGCTTTGATGTTACTCGCAAACTTGAGGTACTTGACAAGGTAAGAAACTAAAAAAACAATAAATTAATATGGCTTTTAGCTCTATGAACATGCATGTGAATTCCACATCTAGCCAAAAGTTCACAGATTTCCAACAGCACCGCGGGGAGGTAAGCCATTCTGTTGTCGTTGGGAGTTTGAACGATCTAGGCGGTTCCCATAAACGTGAGTGCCGAAATCCGGACCACCACCAGCTCGTGTTCATCGGTCATCCAGTCATGCCCTGGGTCATGCTGGTACACGCAACGTACACATGTGAGC
>JANSTQ010037232.1:0-15717 GCA_026167885.1 Bergia puertoricense | reverse complement strand
GAAGTTGTCCTCCAACTTCAGTTGTGTCAAGATGCCACAGTTGCACTTAAATTTTTGTTTAAAAATCTTGTCATTATTTCCGAATGCTCTTCCTAAGAAATGTTACACTATATAAAAACTATAAAATTTAAGACAATACTGATTTATATGTCTCGTATAGTCAAACATATTCTAATTTATGCTAACGTACAAGTAGTAATTTAAATATTATTTAATAAAAAAGCACAACTGATTGATTTTATCGAGTAAATATTTCTCCAAAAAGGTATTGAGGTTTTTGAGAAATTTTGTATTAGGCCGAGGGACATCTCACTTTAATTCATGAGTATACTGAAATGATCATGCTAAGCCACTGATCGTTTGAAATTTAACTCCGACTGTTGTTTTGTTCTCAAAAATGAGGACTTTCGTATAAGGGTAAGGTAAAGAAGGAGCAAGGAGGAATACTGAGAGGGAACAAGAAAGAACAAGAAGGAGCAAGAAGGACCAAAAGGAACAATAAGGAAGGAAGCGAAGACTGTCCACCAGACGGAGGACGGAATAATCTGAAGGCATGGATAGTTTGAAAACCAAGCTGGCATTCATGACCTTCAGTTTTGTTGGTTATACGCTGTGGTCAGTGATCTTGGCCGCGGCACAAGACATTCTTTCTGGCACATCGCTGCCAACCGCGGCAGTTCTGACAGCTCAGATTCTACCATTCTTTGTTGTTACCTCTTTATTCCCTTTTTTCATTCAAAAATGTTCGTACAGGGTTAAAATTAGCTTCATATGGCCACTGTATATTGGCGGTATTCTGCTCATTTGTCTGCCCGCGATAGTGGAATGGAAGTTGGTGGGAGCAGCTGTGACATCGGTTGGCATGGGGTTCACGGAAAGCACGTTTGTTCCTCTTACTGCAATGTACAGTGAAGTGGCCGTCAGCGCGTACTTTATTGGTTCAGGAATTGGATTTGTTGTTGCTCCACTTTATTATGCAGGTGAGAATTACTGATAACTTTAAAGGACACCTTTGTAAATGAAATACAGACAAGGATCGGCAAATCAAATGTATAACTTTTTGCCAGACGTAAAGGCATAAGCTGATAAGGTTGGTTTTCAATATGTATGGTTCCTTCGTCCTAAGATTTGGGGCGGTTTTCAGATAAGAAGCATTAATATGATAAAAGAGGTGCGCGCATTTAATATTTTTTTTCTGCGAAGAAAGAAACTAAAAACCTCAGGAACATTTCCTTATCACTTGTGTCACCAAAAAAGTAATTCTTTTTTCGTTTCTGTGTCTTGTAAAGAAACGATACCCCTGTTTTGTCTTGAAACTAAAACAGGATAAAGTTTCCAAACCTATCTTGGTTAAGAAAACACCACAATAACACTTATTTGTGGTGCCGTTTGCTGCATCGAGGCGTTAATTACAAGCGAGGCGTTTATTAGAGAATGGACATTGCTGAAATAAACAAAGTTATTAAGCCAATGTTCGGGTCAGATCATTATATATCCTATTCAGACTGGGGGAGCCTGGGTCTTTAAAGATTGATAACTCTAAAACTATTCAAGATAAACGGCCCAAATTTATCGGGGAATCTAGGATGTTGCCATGGCAACCACGTTCTGATTGGCTGTTTTTGTCAAATCTGGTCATTAGCCGTCTCACAACGCTTTGTTACCTTTTACAGCTTGCAATAAATGTATTTTATAAGGTCAACCACTTCTATACATAGCATAAAAGAGTTCGGATCAATTAGGGTAATTTATGACGTCACTACATTGCGCAATTGTGTTGTTACATAAAATCCAAGATGGCGGATCGACGACGTCATAATGACGTCATGAGTAGTATTTTTGTCTGGAATGTTACCTTTTTGTTCATGCAAGTTGTTTTAGTCCATCTTTATTTGAATATTTGCAGAAACTTTAAAATTATTGCAATTGACAAATTTTACCACAAGGCCCTCTCCCTCACCCCCTCAGTTAGCAAATGACAACTTCAAACCGTATTGTTTCTCATTAAATTATGATTGTGCGTTCACGTTTTTGCAATTAGGTTGCATTGATGTTGTTTTCAAACACAAAATTTGAAAGAAATACAAGAAAGATAAAATTTTAGGAAAACACGGTTTTTTAAAGGAAATGACAATATTATGACGTCAAAATGACCCCATGACGAGAACTTAATTATGTGAAACTAATTAATTTTTAAAGATCTATATACCTGCCAGGTTTGATAGCAAAATCCCAGTCTGAAAAGGGTTAAGATTTTGCTTTTTTCTGATTTTCAAGGCATGACCACAGTTGGATGTATATCACCTTCAACGACCATCCTCATTCTTGTGGGGCTTCCCTTACTGGTCCCGCTGTTTTACTATCTCATGGACAAGAGATCACGCCTCTGGGTTTTAAACACACAACACAACCAATCGTCCGAACGGATACCACTTTCACCCCTTGACTCTGCCGACGACGAAGAACAGGAAATTCAGTTGAATGTCAAGGACAAGTTGTCATTGGTTAAAAGTAATATTCTCCTTTTTGTTATGCTATTCGTTGGAACGTTCTGCGAGTACTTCATATTAGAGTCTGTTATCACCACACTGGCATTTCCCGACGCTCCATTCGACCCTAGAGACCATTTCGTCATATACAATCTCGTGTTTGTAATTGGGGAGTTTGTTAGTCGTTCGTATGGTCTTATATTGTCGTGTGTTAAGCCCGTAATCGATCCGTACACAAGGTATACCTGGGCTTTGACAACTTTTCTGGCTGTCGATTTGATATTTTTGGTACTTGCGAGTTGGTTTCGTTTCCTAACCAGTGTATGGATTGTCCTGGTAGTGGCATTTCTCGTGGGGGCAATTCACGGTGCGCTGTATGTAAACTCCGTAGTTGCTGCGGGAAAAAATGAAACAACGACTGCCAGGAGGGAATTCTCACGCGCCTTTGTGTTGAGTGCATCGTCGGCTGGAGTATTATTGGCAGCTTTGCTTGGCTTGTTTACAGAACCTATTTTAAGGAAACACTGCGAGCATGTTGCCATAGATAGAGAATATTGCTTTACAAGATCATCAGGCCCTTGGAATGCAAGTGTGTCTTGTAATTTACAAAAGCCGTAAATAATTGTGCATAACCTGATAACTTGCAAAGCTTACTCACTCAAATAAGATTTAAGTGATTACTACTTTTTTAATAAAGAAGTCAGTAAGCTTGATCCCCAACTAAAGAATTATAATCTGACCTCTTACGCGACTATGGTTGAAGATGATGGAATATATTGTGTTTCTTTCCTAAAGTGGGATATTTCAACGCAAAGCTGTGGTGTTATTACAAATGAACGTTGTGGAGAATTCTATATTTGAGAAATATATTTGCGCGATTAAAGTTGGATGCTGATGTTTGACAGAGCAACAGAGAAAATACCTGAAAGATATTCCTACGGACAACTGAATAGCAAGCTTACAAGCACTAAGCAATGAATACTGACAGCGGATCTGCAACGGATGCCCCAGCAAAACCGAAGGATAAAGCTTATTCTTTTAGTTATTTTAACTATAATTATTATAGTAATTATTATTATTATCATCATCATCATAAGGATACTTCATGGTGCAGGAAGCTACATGGATATTCTTAGTTAACGCTATCTTTCCCGAAAATAATTTAAATGTAGTGAAGTTATCAATACATCAATATAATGTCAGAATTGTCAAAATCTCGGGGTTTTTTACAAAATCTTGCTGAAACAGAAAAGTTTATTTGCGTTTCTGATTTTGAAAAACAACAAACAAAATGTTGTAAATCGATAAACAAACTCTCCATTTATCTGATAAATAACATTTTTACGGAATTTCTGTTTTACAAAACATGTTTTTCCAGGTAACGTTTAATGTTTAAATCTCACTTTAGCTCATAATTTTTGCTTTCAATTTCAAATCTACCACGACTGAGATGTTTCAAAACTTGACACAGTGCAAAACGCATGACAACCATCAAAGATTTCTTAGGAAGTACTGTGTAACACTTACGACGTCACAAATCACAAAAATATCGCACAATTAACTTCAAGACTAAGAACTTGCACTTGTTTGTTTTATTTCGATAATATATATCACCTCGTAATGTATGCGCGCCAAGATGGCAGCCAAGTTTTTGAATCAAGGAACATTTTTACTAATTCTCATCTTTATTTTTAACATCAACACTTTTACGCACAATAAGCCATCTCCTAAGGAAGTTAGTCAAACTGATAATGATTCTCCAGTCTCGCAACAACATCCTTGTGAGGATTTCATAGACTTGAAACCGGTCGGAACAGAACGCCAGCACAAAGCTCGTCCAGCCAGAATTCATCCTCGTCGACCTGTTACCGTATGGCACAAACATGGTCATGTTTGCTTGTTACTGCCGATGGAAGATCTTACTATTTGTATGGATGTACTTGCTAATCCCGGCCCACAAACTTCTTTGGCAAGGAACTTTATACTTTTAAATTTTAGCGGGAACACTGAACACACTACATTGAAGTCCCACTGTATTCAGTATACAAGATCTGCTCTTTTCAAACTTCGCTCATATGGAAATCATCGTTCAAATTTGGACCGTCATACTCTGGCTCAGTTAAAATATAATGGACTACTAAAGTACAGGAGCAAACGTGCAGGAAAATCGATAAAGCGAAAGATTGCTGGTGTACAATTTATTCAAACTGTCATCATCGATCACAACCACAAGTTGTATTCAAGATCGATTAACCCATCGAATTTCTCTTATATAGAAAAGCGAGATGGTCTTCATTCTAGTTTCTCTAAACTATGCTTGGCTATATGGAATGCTCAGTCAACCAACAAGAAGGCAGCTCTGATTTATGATATAATACAGTGTCTTGCGTCGTCAGTGCGCCCCTCACCAGCACCCATTTTAAAAATTGTTTAAAAATTATTTTCAAAAAACAGTGAGCAAGTAGGTTATTCTGTGATTTTTCTCTTGTCAGATGGTTTTGTAACACTACAGCTACAGTTAGATGAGAATCTGTCATCTGTTCAAGTGTTATAATCATTACAGAAGCAATTTAAAATCAGGGTTGTGATGAACAGTGAAAAGTTTGTCATTCATGAATTTGTCAACTGTCATTTGCATACATGTATGTTATGAAGTTTCTGATCTCCTTATGCAAAATTTCACTGTTGGGTTTTCAAAATGTGGTCATTTTTAGGAAGCCCACTGTCAAGATGTTGTAATCTTTAGGCAGTCAGTGAAAGCTGTAATAATTGAAAATTGACAGTCATGGAAAAATATCTTGCATTAATGGTAAATTCATACAAAATATCATAACCCTGCTTTTGAGAAATTTGCAGAATACTTTTAGTAATTGGCTTGCTAGTTTTCTTGTTTTATTATCAAAGTTAATGAATGAAAGTGCCCCAATTCCAATAGTCAGCAAAGTAAAAAAATTGTTAGTTTCAAGTAGTGTTGCAAAAACAAAATGTCCAGTTGATTTTTTTATTTCTAGTTAAGGGCCAGACTAGCTTGTGTCTGGTGTAGCCAGCCTGTAGGCTTGGGCCTACACACAAATTCTTTTGATGTTTTTAAAGCAAAAAGATAATACAAACACTCAAAATCATTCTTTGGGCCTTCAAAATACTTGCTATGCCGATGAGTGTGTCGCTGTCTGTTGTTCTATGCCACAATTGTATATCACTTTTACTTAGTGACCATTGTCCAATACTGTTATTAACATCAGTATCCCTTGGTCAGCAGTTAAACTTTTAAAATTATGGCAATTAATAAGGATCGATAGTGGCTCGATAATGATTGATCTCTTTTTTGGAAATGTAGCCAATATTTATACAACCTTCATTAGTGGAAATATCTGATTCTAAAATCACAGTTGCATACAATATTTTCAACAGTCAAGGATTTCCTTATTAGACCCTTTATACCTGCAGGTATATCAAATTAGGATGATATATATGTACATGCAGGTTTTAAAGGCAAATGGAATAATTAAAGGCTTTAAAATGGATAATGTCAAAGTTGGAAATTTGCCAGAGTAGCAAAATGAGTCAGATATATGTAGCAAATATCATATGCAAATCACCTTTAGCAGCAAAACAAACATGATATAAATTGCCATATTTGCTACCTAGAGAAAAATATTTCAAAAATTAAAAGTTTGACCAAAAATTGCGTCCAAAACGGCATTGACATAGCAATAAGTGATACCTATGATGCAAAATTTTTCCGAAAATCTTGTTCTTCAATAAGTATAAGAATTTCACAAAAAGTGAACAGATTTGGTGGTTATCACTTTAACGTCAAGAAAGTTCTCGATGGTTCAAATTAGTGCGATTACTTTTAGCCTCCATCCCAGGTGAGGTGGCGTTAAACAATCAGAGGCGTAGCTAGCCATTTCTGGTTTGAAAGCCCGTTTCAAACTTCGCGAGTGCGGCGCGAGACTGGAAGGTCAAGAATAGGCTTATTGCAACTCCAGTGGGATAAATATGAGATGAAGCACTTTACATCATATTAAGTACCTTGTCTTGTGTCTTGAATAAATATATCAAAAATGTTTCTAAGCCATGGCTTATTGGCTGAAAGGCAGCTACGCGCCTGGCAATGTGGAAACCGTTATTACGCAGCAGAATGTAACATACCGGGAAAGCTCTATTATGGTGGGGGGTGGGGAAGGGAATTAATAGAGAGAGGGGGAGCTGCGGCATATTACAAACTCGGTGAAAGTCAATACCTGAAATAAACAAGGCTGAATTTTGTTTTCTTCTGAAATGCCTGCTTTATCCAATATAAAGTAACTATATACTGTGGTTTGTATTGTGTTTATAACCAGTCCCAAATGTTCTATGTAAAACTGAACTAAGTTGAAAGCACAGTGCCAAACAGATACTTTTCTGAAACAAGTCAACTACTATTCCCCTGAAAGCTGTTTAATTGCGCACTTTTGAAAAAAAATGATTGAGCCTCTAGAAGAAGTGCTCATATATTATAAAATTAAAGAAAATAGTCTGAAGTACTTACTTTTGTCATACCGAAAGAGAAACTAATTCGCACAGTTAGGAACAATGCCTAAAAGTTAACGTGTTAAAGAAACAGATTCTCGCTAATATTTATCAATTATCAAAAAATTTATTGATTTACAATATAGTACCCAACAGTGCCAGTTAGTTTTCCTTAGATTGTGGTTCAGCATCGTTTTCTCTTCCAATTTTAATCACTGACCACTTCTTCTGGAGCCATCAAAAAAGGCCATTGTTTCGGTCACGTGACACCGTTGTCACAGAAACACATTTTCAAAATGCTTTTGTTGATGCAGTGTAACATTTATCCAAATTTAAAGTGTTTTTCTAAAATACTTCTCGAGTTTAAAACTCTGGGGCCAGGCCTTATCTGCACTGAAGAACCAATCAGATTAAAAGATTACAGCATTATAAAACATTATAAACTTATGCAATTCTTATAATTCCGCATGGCTTACAGTGAACGGAATTCACGTGGAGCCATAATCAGAAGAATTTCGAATTTCGTTCTAGATTTCAAAACTGCAGACGACAAGTTCAAAACCCTGAATTGAAACTCCACCTCTCAGTACTGTGTCTTTCGCGGAATTTTAATCTGAGCGTTTTGAATGAAATGAGTTATTCCTGAACGAGACCCGACAACATGCCGCCGTATTGGGTTTCCAGGACACCTGAATACAAGAAAAATGAAGTCATGTGCTACAGTGGCAGACATAGTACTCGAGGGTGTTTCAGTAGTTAGTTTTTTTGAGAATCATAAGGAAGCTATCTCTATACGTTAAAAGAATTCCCCCAACCGCTGAAGCATGGTTTTCACCAGCGACGCAAGGGCGCAAACGGACAAGTTCTAGTTTCATCGTGAAAACGGATGAAGCAAAAAAGACAAAACGCAATGTGTAAAGTTGCTGATATTTTATCAATCAGTTTACATGGTTAAATATTTATGTATAAAATAAATGTTTCGCAATCATTAAAACCTCGGCGTGCATGTTGTTAGGTAACTTAAATTTCATAAACGAGTGGAGTATTTGAAGGGGGGTTCTAAGCACCGAGACATGAACGCACGAGGTCGCTTCGGCCAAGTGCTTTTATTGTTTCGAGGTATTTGGAACGTCCCTTCAAACACGATGCACGAGTTTTTGAAACAAGTTCTCGAATGAATGAGGAAAAGAGTGCCTTATGAATATGCTGGTTAAGAAATATTTATCCCATGGGTTTGAAATAGCCCATTCTCGAATTACGCTCCGATTCCCACAAACAACGACTTCAAGTCGAGGCTTCGTGCTAAGTTCCATACATTTTCTGTATTTTCTGGCACCAAGCCTAGACTTCAGGATATTTTTCGCCTTAGCTGGAGCGTAATTCAGAAATGGTCTGTTGGTTCAAACACACAAACAAGTGTTTGACATAGTTTCAAGACTCATCCACCTGACCAAATGTCATGAATTTTAATATTTCGTTTTGAAACATTGTCAGTGCCTCCGAGTCTTCCCAGCCACAGTAGTTCTTAAAGTGTTATTACATTTTTGGATGATTCATAAAGTTGTTCTTATTTTTAAAAAAGCGTGTACATGTTGAAAAGTTAATGGAAACAATTAACTGATCTTCTGTTTGATATTAGCTCATTTTGGAATTGTTTGGTTACTGTATTGTGAATAAGAATGTGTCTGTATACGTTCAAAGGCTGTTCCTAACATCTAACTGATCTTTTGTTTCATATGAACATCTTTTGAAGAGACCTAACTACTTTTTGTGAATCAGAATGGCCGAATTTATATTAGAGACGAATTATCCATCTGAGACGAACTATCCTTGTGAGACGGATAATTCATCTAGATAAGACGAATCATGAACCAAAATTCGTCTTCGCTTGATTCGTCTGTCAGCACCTCTTTTACAGACGTGCTAACAGACGAATAATTCGTCTCTAAATTTATTTCTAGACGGAAAACGAAGACGGATTTACTGGCAGTTTTGACTTGAGGGAGACAATTTCGCGGCCCCTGTCGCAAATCCATAGTAACTGAAACATTTCCTTATTTAGTAGTCTTAGCTTCAGGGTAAACAAAGACTTTCACAAAAAAGAAACAAAGAGGAAGGAAAGAAGAGACTGGAATCTGTCTGCAACAGAGCCATTTTAAATTGTCTCCCTCAAGTCAAAACTGCCAGTATAGGATGGAACAACCAAAAGACATGGACGGTTTCAGAACCAAGCTGGCATTCATAACCTTCGGTTTTGTCGCCTATTCACTTTGGTCAGTGATCGTGGCCGCGGCTCAAGACATTCTCTCTGGCACATCGTTGCCAACTACACTGGTACTCACAGCTCAAATTCTGCCATATGTTGTTGTATCATCTTTATTCCCATTCTATATACGAAAGTGTTCGTATTGGGTTAAAATTAGCTTCATATGGCCACTGTATATTGGCGGTATTCTGCTCATTTGTCTGCCCGCGATAGTGGAATGGAAGTTGTTGGGAGTAGCTTTGACATCGCTTGGCTCAGGGTCGGCGGAAAGCACATTTATTCCTCTTACTGCAATGTACAGTGAAGTGGCCGTCAGCGCGTACTTTATTGGCTCAGGAATTGGAATTGCTGCCGGACTCTTTTATTACGCAGGTAAGAACCTTTCTTACTTCAAAGACAGAAAATCGTTGTAAGTTGAATTTTTAAAAAGTCAAGATTGAAAAATGGATTTGGATAAAATGAGTGGTGAGTTAAAAATAGGCCGTAAAAACTTGCTCACCTAAATGCTGCTACTAGGCTTGGTGTGGTATCACACCATGCCTTGTCTACCTGTAAGATATGAATAAAGCTGTCAGCAAGCATGATATTCTCTCGAGATTATTTCCTACGGCACTACCCACCCTATTGTCGGTATTTATGCTTAGCGCTATATTCTAGGTAGATGCGATGATATGTACGCTAAAAGTCTTAAACAAATGGAAATAATTTCTGCTCAAAACAATAAAATGTGTTATTTGCTTGGCCAAAATTAAGAAGAAAAAGAGGCCCAGAGTCCTCTTAGAGAAACGGACAACACATTCAGAAATGCCGAATAAATCGCTTTTTCAAAACAGCTCTTTTTACTTACTAGCAACAGACCTATATTCAAAAAGGATGAAAATTAGGTTCGTAAAACGAGGTGCAGAATAATTTTTGTATGTAACAGTCCCCTCTCTGCAACTTATTTCGCAACAAAAATAGAAAGATACTCTACTTTTTACGTTGTGAAGCCACTAGCTTTCCGCATGTAATCTGTTTAATGTAACTCACAACACTCCTCTCTCGTGAGTGTGTGATGACAAGTTTGATCAGGAAAAAACATTGCCTGGTGTGACATGCCCTCTAGTTTTGTTAAGTTTTGAAGTTCGTTATGTTTAAAATAAAGTGCAAGAAGACCGAATAATGGCTAGTTGCAACCTTTGAAGATCAAAGCTGGTAATTTTTGTACACTTTTTGTATGGCTTGAACGTGCATTCGAGTCTCCATAGATGCATGGCCGTGCATGTAGACAGCAACATGCTTAATCATATCTGGAAATCAATGAAGTTTCCAAATGGAAAATAAAGTAATAATTGAAGATGACGATCGGGAAATGTGGAGGGAACTACTGAACTTTGCTACAGAAATGAACTAGGAAAACCATATGGTTGGCAAACAGCAGTAACGAATTTTTTCGTATGAATAACAGAAGTGGAAATCAGTTCCGAAAAAAGGTCCATGCTTTAGTTAAGCGTCTATCGAGTTATATATGTACTTGAAACGTTGGAATAACACAAAAGAGTTCTCTGCTTCGTCTTCTATTGTACCACTTGAATACGTCTCTGAAGCTCTCCCATTGGCTCCTACTGACCATAACTCCAAAGACACACGCTAAGAATGGATTATTTTTGTAAAAATTAAAATTAAAATTAAAAAGCAGTGTATAGAAATCTCTTCTGTCCATAGCTTTTGTGTGTAAAGCTGGTGGATTCGTAATTTCGGGTGCTTAGATATGAGTTTTGAGGATTAACCATTAAAGGATTTTATTCAGTTGGCCGCCGGAGTTTACATTTAGATAGTATTCTTTTGTCACGGCAACGCAGAGACCCTTTTCGAAACCATCTTACTAGGAAACACTGATATATTTTTCTTAAAATTACCATGGAGAATACTTTAATATTAGTCTTTTCATTATAGAGACTAATACAATAACGACAGGATGAAAGGTATGACGCCAAACTTCGTAGAAATTCATATTTTATCATTTATTTAGTCTTTTTACTTTCCTGTTCTCTTCACTAGATCGTTTCTATAAGAACATTGAGGTTGAAAAACGACCAAAATTTACGAGACTAAGAGACTTAGAAGAAAAGTCAGTAATTATTTCTATATCTTTTGAAAGTGGAACTGAGAACCGCTGCTAAGATACTGCGAGAGAACAGTACAATTTTTCAATTTGTCCTTGGTAAACAAGCGAGTTTAGTATGCACAACCGTTAATTTTATTCCTGAGCTCAAGTCTTACAGAAAAATATATTTTGAGTCAATGTTGGGACTGAAAAGCCTTCAGTGAACGTATACAGACACATAATTAACAACCTCAGAATAGAAGAAACTGAGCTTAAGAGCTCATATCAAAAATTTAACGGAAGAAGAAAAAATAACAGGGTAGGAGATTTATGGCGATCACTAAATCATGCGTGTGCAGCGCACTATTCCATATAAGGAAACCTGCCTGGCTTTTCCTGCCGTTTTCCCCCAAATAAGGAAACCAGCCTGGCTTCAGTTTCTCAACGGTTTCGGGAAGGTGACGTTTCACCCGTGCATACGGATGATCCACTAGAAAATGTCACGTGTTGTAAATATGCATTTCTGATTGGCGAAGGCCGGGACAACACCCTCTTATCTCCTACCCTGTTATTTTTTCTTCTTCCGTTAAATTTTTGATATGACGTAAACATTAAAATAAGCCGCGCAGAACGTTGGGGGAATGGACTTCTTTTGCACGGCCTGGGACTAGGTTTACAAATTTGAATATGAAAAGAAAATGGCGACTCGAATTCACTTCAAAGCAAACGCAGAACACCGATTGCGGCTTGAAGATAAGGAGTTATATGGGAAATAGGGCCTTGTGAGCATAAATCAACACACATCAACAGAGGTTTGAGTTATTTTGCGTCATTTAAACATCTCATTGATACTTGTAAGCAACATTTCCCACCGTCCGTGGTTTAACTCAAAACCGACCTTAAATGACAACCTTTTCGTGCCTATAGGTACAGTAAGAAATTGTTTTGAACCTTTCTCTCGACTTCTCTTTCTTTCTGAGAAAACCAAAAGTGCACTTATTATACAGATGTGATTGTTCTAATGGAAAACACACAACTCGTAAGTTACCACGTGAAAGGCCACCAGGGAACCTATTGGGTATCCGGCGATTTCCGAAGATTTTCTAAAAATTTCCAACAATCGTAAAAACTAAAATGTTTTCGACAATTTCCAAAGGTTGCCGAACATTTTCAGAAGATTTCTACAAATTTTCAAAACATTTTCAAAAATCCTAAAAAGTTTTCTGAAAAATTTCCCAAAGCTTTTCTTAAAGCCATTTTACTCACTCGCCGTGAGTTGTGTTTACAACATGAAAATAAAATTCACATATTCATGCCACCGTGTATTTGAGGCTGCAAGCTAAATATGGGAAACACTATGCAATGACATTCAAAAGTAGCATGGAACATTCCGACCTTCCTCATCTTTTCAGTACGAAAGTCTAGAATATATTCAAAGTTTAAGCCAAGATTCCCGTTAGATCAAGGCTTCTTAAGTTTTGTGTTTCTAAATTTGCTTTATTCTCATTTCAAAGGCATGACCACTTTAGGATGTATATCTCCTTCAACGACCATCCTCATCCTGGCTTGTCTCCCCTTGTTATTACCACTGTCTTACTATCTCATGGACAGGAGCCGGCTCCTCGAGGTGTTAAACACACAACACAACCAATCGCCCGAACGAGTACCACTTTCACCCCCTGACTCTGCCGACGATAAGGAAGATGAAATTCAGTTGACAATCAAAGACAAGTTGTCATTGATTAAAAGTAACGTTTTCATTTTCCTGATGCCATTCATTGGAGTATGCTGCGAGTACATCATATTACAGTCAGTTATTACAACAATGGCATTTCCCAACGCTCCTTTCGGACCTAGAGACCATTACGTCATATACACACTCGTGCTTGTAATGGGAGAGTTTGTTGGTCGGTCGTATGGAATGATATTGTCGTGTATTAAACTCGATATCGATCCGTACACCAGACACACCTGGGCTTTAACAATTTTTATGGTTGCCGATCTGTTATTTTTGGTACTTGCGAGTTGGTTTCGTTTCCTACCGAATGTGTGGATTGTCCTGCTAGTGACATTTCTCGCGGGGGTATTTGCTGCAGCGCTGTACTTAAACTCTATAGCGGTTGCTGGGAAAGATGAAACATCAACAGCCAGGCTGGAATTCTCACGCGCCTTTGTGTTGAATTCAGCATCGTATGGAATACTGTTGGCAGCTTTGATTGGTTTGTTCGCGGAACCTATTTTAAGGAAACACTGCGAGCATGTTGTCATTGAAACAAGATATTGCTTTACAAGATCATCAGGCTCTTGGAACAAAACTTGTTCTTTCTGACAAAAATCGCCTTGATTATGGAATAACTTTGGGCAAGTTAGCGGGAATGCAAAATAATGTCAGTATGTTTGATGCACGAATTAGATTGTCTGAGTATTAAATCACGAACCCATTTTTAATTATTCGCTTTCTACGCACGTCTTGCGGACTTGAACTATCTGACCCACTGGAGTGCAACCTAGGCGCCCCACAAGGAAGCATTATGGGCCCACTCCTGTTTATAGTTTATATTAACGACCTGCCTAATGCTCACAAGTCTCCTTATACGCGGATGATATATTTTGTTGTACTATTTCGCATCAAGTGCCAGTGACCTGGAAGTAAATTGAACGCTGATCTGCAAAGGATAGATGACTGGCTCCTTAGCAACAAATTAACGCTTAATATCACCAAGACAAAAGCGATGTTAATTGGGAGTAGTAGGAAACTTTGTAAAGTTAATTCCATCTCAGTTCAAATATACAGTAGTAATGTGGAAACGGTTGAACAATTTAAATATCTCGGTGTGATTTTCTCATCCAGCATGACCAGCTTTTAACTAAAATCAACAAGCGCCTCGGCCTTTTAAAGAGGATAAAACATTTGTTACCCCAGTTTGCTAGAGTGCTTTGATTATGGAGACATAATATGGGGTGACAAGAACAACGCCACGTTAATGCAAAGTTTGAACATTTTGTAGAACAAAGCTGCTAAGATTATTCTTCACCGTCCAGTACACTCATCTGCTACTGATGCCCTCCAGAAACTTCATTGGATTAACCTAAGTAAACGCAGACTGTTCCATAGATACGTCCACGTTTTTAAATGTAAAAACGGTTAGGTAAAATCTCATCTAGGATTAGTCTTGTTACACGATGTGCACCGTTACAGTACAACGCCAGAAATGCACAGGACTTGCGTCTGCCTGCCGTAGACCAACTAGGGCAATCAACGGTTATGTTATCAAACGGTTAGGGACTGGAACTCTCTGCCACTAAACTATCCTACTTTCAAGTCATCTTTTTTGCACCCTCAATTGAGTTCTGTAACCTGCTAGGCCTTGCATATATTTATTCATTTACTTGTATACTTGTTTTCAGTGTTAATGTAATTTTGTTTTAGGACATGTAACTTTAAAGCCGTATTTATTCATTATTGTATTTTTTGTCTAATGTAATTATGTTTTTTTAGGACCCCTTTGAAAATCATGTTAATGAAAGGGCTTCTTAATGAAACATTAGTAGTTAATGTAGCGGATATTTCTCTCCCGAAGTGGGAGCTGCAGTGTTGTTAAAACTGAGCGTTCAAGTTTTGAGACTAAAGTTTGCCAAACGAAGTTGAATGTAAAAGGCTTATACAAAAACGACACAAGATTGTCTGAATCTGTCAGAAGTATATCAACTTGCTGAAAAGCTTATAAAGACTAGACCCGGCAACGAAGCTCTAAGTTTAAGGGACGGATCGTTTGTTCGCGTGGGGAGGGGGGGAGCGGAAGAATTATTTCTGTGCATTTTCTTTTCTGTCAACCTCCAACCCAAACTTTCGTTTCGGTTTCCCATACATTCTCTTTATACCTTTGCAGCGTTAGTACAAATTATTTTTTTCTCCTTGGTCGATACTGCTTTCTCCGTAAATAAATGAGTAATAATGCCTGCAGACGGAAGTGCTCGCCACTACTCCGCTCAACAGGGTTGCTGCTGAATCGAATTCGAATCCTTGTCTTCCAAGCTTCAATACAGCAAGATAGTGCTAAAGAGGTTGCTAAAAGACACCGTGTACAAATACTCACCCTATTCGCAAGGTAAATTAATACAAATGAAATGGAACTCTCGACAATTTGAAAATTTTCCTTAACGTCAACGCTGATCTTGAGTTGTCCGTAACAAAGGACGAGAAAGTAGCAGTCCTAAAAGAAACAGGAATTACGATCAACTGTTATAAGACCACAAACACCATCCAAATACCGGGGAATGGCGACTACACTCTTTTTTTTATAAGAACGTCTTATTTTTGGGCCGAGGCTGAATGTTCTTAAATATTTTGGGGATTTTAG
>JANSTQ010037121.1:0-15719 GCA_026167885.1 Bergia puertoricense | reverse complement strand
CTAGCAACTGAGAGTCAACAGAAGTGACATGAAAGCATGATGTGATCAGACAATCTTCATCATACAGTAATTAGTTCTAAATAGATTATTAACAAAAAATATCTAGAAGTCTTAAACCTGAATAATGGTATCACTCTAACATCTGCTGTAACTAATTGTGGTTGATAAACAAGGGTTGATATTATTTGTTTTTGCCATAGCTGATGTTTTGAGAACATTAATTTTATAGCTCCTCAATAGAGGAACCCCCAGCTACATTATTGTATAACTGACAAGGATCATTTTGTTGCTTTGAAACCTCAAACTTGCAGGTGAAACATCACTTGAATTTGCATGGTCTTCCAATAATTGAAAACTTGGCCATTATGATAATTGCATTAAATAAATAATTTTGTTTTGTCTTTCATGTTTTTTTATTCTCAGGATTTTAAAAGGAAGAAAATGATTAATTTGAGATGGAAAACTGCTATCTTGGTGGCATTAAGATTGTAAACTAGCACTGCCAGTCCATCTTTAACATGTTCAGTTATTAAGTTTCAGAAATTTGACCAAAACTGAGCACACCACAAGCTTGAGAACTACAATGATGACCTTCTGATTACATGTTTTCATGTCACTTAATTATATTTCCTGTAAAGATTCTGAAACCAGTTTTAGAAACTTTTAAGAAATTCATATGCAAAAATAGAAAATTAAATTATTTGAAAGTTTAATATTTAATATCAAACTTATAATTTAACTGTGTTATTAACACCAGATAACCCTTGAATGGTCATGCCCCCCCAAAAAGTTTTTTCAGCCTAAAAGTGAAGCTTTAGAACAATTAAAATGAAACTTGCAGCATCTGTATTAAGTTGTTGTATTTTAGCATTAACAAAGATGACATTGGATTAATTATAATTCTTACAAAGTTAATATTAATGCAGATAAAAATTTGAAGCAAAAGTGACAATATTTTCCCAAAATTCTTTCAACATTCTTTTTTTCTATTCAGACTGTTCTCCAACATTTTCCTAATACATATTTTGTTTTAATTTCAATGAAATTTGCTGCAGTTTTTTTAAAAATAAAATTTTGAAAATATCCAAAATTACACTGAAACTTAATTGTTGTGGGATAACTACTGTAGCAGCCATAGCAGCTCTTAATTAAAACTTGATTGTTGTCATGGAAAGTACATACTGCTAGGTTCCCCATGGGCCAACCAAGTTGTGCCCCCCCCCCTCCCCCCTGCTTAGCCATTATTTTACAATATGATTTAAGGAGTAAATATCTTATATTAAATTGTATAATTTATTGTAGTCAAACTGAAGTGTAGAAGAAAAATATGATTTTGAAAACTGACAACCAATACAGCAGTCAAAATGAAGAATTTTCTACGGTATGTACAAAAATTTTTGTTCTCAAAAGAGTTTTGTATTTACAACAGCAAGTAGTATTTTTCCACGTTTCAAGGGCCATATTTGAGCAGACTGAACCTTTTCAATAAAAATGTGACTTTGCTAACTGAAGACTTGTATGTATTGCAGTTGATACCAGTTGTTCAGTCATCCTTGGAGACCAAGGGTGGTTAGCTGGGTGGGAAAAAATTCCGGTCAGGGAAAGCAGAAGGAAGTGAAAATTGCTGGAAATGGAATGGAGCTACATGTACCAGTTGACACATTTTTAATTGTCATTCTGAGTCAAAAGTTTGTTTTTTCCTGGCATTATTTTTGTCAATTTTGTACAAGATAAAAAAAACTGGGATGCCAAGATTTTCCTCTGTACATGTAGTTGGGTTATGGATATTTCCTTGAACTGCATGGTCAATCTGTTTGGGATGATGGATGTCAGTCAAGGGCATTCTTTAGGGAAACACATTAATTGTTCGATAGAAAGGTTAATGAGCACAGAGAGAAATATATAGGGGGAGGGGAAAGCAAGGGATAAGACTGGGGAGCAGGGAAGGGGAGAAAGCTCCCTCCCCTTCCCACCTCAACAGCCCCCCCCCACTTCCCTTTAATGCTTTACATGTAGTAAGTGTGAATGTGCAAGACCACTGTTCTTTGTATTTTATTGGTATATTTAAAGCAATGTGCAGAGCACGGCAATAACAAATTGACACAGCGATGTACACAGACCTAACCACATAATTACAATTGACTATTTACAACTTATACAAATATTTTTACAAAAGCCTACAGTTGCTGCATTTGATTTCAGTGACATTGAGCTTGAACACTTATTGATTACAAAAAAATGTACTAAACTTAAAAGTAAATTTAAGGGACTAGAAATTGTAAAACAAGGAGTCATGGCATAGGTAAAATTTCCTGTTGAAACCTTTCATGCTCGTAAAATAGCAAGACAGCTAAAGCATTAGATGAAATTTAATCAATTTGTGCAATAAATAAATATTAAATAAAAAAGAAAAAATGTGTTCAAGCCAATTGATTCACAAGCCAAGTATTAAAATTAATGGTAATATTCAAATAAAGAAGTTTATAACAATTATTTGTGTGTGATTATCAACCAGAAGCAATTGAATTCTAAAGTACATTGAGTGCTTTTATATACAGAACAATTTTTGCCCATAGCTTGATGAAGCAGTAATTACAGAATCAACTTGTCTGAGTTAAGAAAGCAAGTTATCAACTATTTACAGTGCACAGAGCTATCTATTGGAAATCAAATTATCTTGTTGGTCAAAATAAAAAGTTTTCTACAATCATTCATTTATACTACACATTAAATAAGTTATTATAATTTAATAAAAGTTGGTAAAATATAGGTTACTGTGCCACTACAACCAGGGATCATAAGGAGTATAACGGTGAAATTAGAAACTTTCCATAATTACAGGTATTCATTTCAAATGAAAGATGTGACACATGGTTTACATATAGTCACTGATATTTCTATTAGGCTACAAAAAAATATTTTGCATATGAGTAGTTCTGGAAGACAGCTCGCAGTATATTAAAGGATTAACTTGTTTTTTTGTGTCATGTTTTTAATGTTGCTAAACTTCTTCAAAGTAGAGGATCTTCCCATCAATGAATGGGGAATTCATTCACAAGAGCAATTTATATATTTTTAGTTGTACAAAATTAATGTCAAACAAAAAATCCAATCAGTATTTTGCAAGCATCAAAGTATGGCTTACTTTATGAAAAAACTAAATTGAATCAAATTCCAGCATCATCTGAACAACTGGTATCTTGGAAATGGATGAATCCAACAAGTTTTAACCTGTGCACACCAAAAGAACAGTATGCTTTACATACTTCTTGAGTTATCCTTAATCTCAGTTGTTGCAGAGTAAACTCAAAATTTTTAAAGGCTTAGAACAAAAATATTTTTAATGACAAATTGCAAGTGCAGAAACTAGTAAGAAAAAGATAACCAAACTTCTTGAAAAAACGTTTATATTAATACCCAATCATAATTTGGAAACCAAAATAAAATTTTGAAAATGTTATACGATATTATATATAATTATATATATTAGAATAGAACCCTAGCAATCCAAGGAAGCCCAGACAGGGCATTGCCATGTTTGCAATTATTGTACAACGTACAACGAAGCTTGTTAGAATCTGTTTTTTGAAGAACAATATTACAAAGTAAAATAATTCAATTGAAAAACCTAGTCAACTATACCAGCACATACGTTTATAGCATTTTTTATAATTGCCAAGAGTATTAAGTCGTATGATTGACACACAAGCAATGCTAGATTCAGTTTTGGCCAACCACCAAGGTTACCCTTGGCCAGTTATGTACTTGATCAGTATTTTATTCATGACAAACTAACAGAAGACACTTATTAGTGCAAAAATGACTGTTGATTGAGTTCTTGGTTCTTGTGAAGATAATCAAAACTGTCCTTAGATCGTAACCCAAAAGTTGATAGAGTTTTACTTTTCATGCATGTATAGAGATTTCATTAAAGTCATTTTTGCACTAAACTCTTAAATTATTCTGACCTGCAATTCAATTAAAATGCTGCAATTTTGAAAATCTTTAGAGCTTAAATGACCAGAGATAGCAGCAAGGCTACAAAAGACTGGTGTGCCAATTACAATTCTTGAGAGTTTAAGTTGACGAGCATTGATTGCTATATACACTATACAAACAAGATATTTATGGTAATTCATGACTTTCAGTTTGCTTATTTTAGCCAGCTCAAAAGATATTTTTTTTCTCTACAACAACAGTCTGAGTACTACTTTGTAACTTTTTGTGCATATATGTGCTTTAATTAGTATATATAACAGTATATTTTCTAAAATATATGTAACGTTCCAATCAAGTTCTAGTTAAAATCCTGGGACACTCATATGGTGCTGTTGCAAGCTATAGTAGTGTGGTGCATATGATGATGTGATCTCATATTCATGCCGTTCCCCATTGTAGTAGTGTGCCGCATTATCAATTTCCACGGTTGTTGTTGTCGTTCCATTGTGTATTGGCATGGTCGTCGTTGTCATTGTTGTTGTTAAAGTGGGATCTAGTTGAATATCGGTACTTGATGCCATGATTTCGTCCCAGTCTAGGTCCTCATTTTGAATTTCCTGAATCAGATTGTTTCCAAACAGTTCTTTAGCTGCATCAGCAGCAGCTTTGTCATCAACAAGCTCAGTGTGGTGTACAAACAGATGTTGTGGAGATGAGTCATCCAGGTCATCACTTGAGATATTCAAGTCTTCTGTTAGTGAAATGGAAATAAACTGATCAGACTTTGTTTATATATATACTTCAAGTCTCCATGATGCAGCTTTATAAACTGTCCAGAATGAAGTGATGTTTTAATAGAATTTTGTACAGAGGCTGAAGTAGCCGTGTATGCAAACTCCTGGTCCCAGGTCATCAGCCAGTCTGGTTTGTTATAGCATTGTGTATTTCCAGAAAAATTCTGCACCCCAGGCATTTGGGAAGAAACTTTTACTTGATTAGAACCTCCCACACACAGGATTTCAAGTTTGATAGCATACTGTAACTGCTCTAATTAGCGCCCCCTCTCTATTAAGTGCCCCCTCCACAAAACGTGGTGACTTAGAATGGATTAATAATGCATTATATTCTTGATCTCAACATTTCCAACTTCCAATATTTCACATGGTTCGGTTTCAGTACTTTCTTGTTTTCAGTATATTGATGATAGCTCATGACTTGCACATTGCACTGTAACTTCCTGGAACGAGTTTACAGTAAGCACCTCCTCTCTATTAAGCGCCCTCTTTAGAAGGCCGGAAAATAAATAATTGCCCCAGGTGTTTATTGGAGCATTCATGGTATTAGCTGATTCCTTAAAAAACCCTTGTGTTCTGAGCTAATGAAATGAGTCTGTGAAATGTTTATATTCCCCCCCCCCCCATAATCATTTTTTTCCTCTACATTCTTCGAAAATCCTTTTGCTTTCCTGAGGGGAAGATTTCTGGGGGGGAGGGGGATTGTGTTTAGTTATGGATTATTCCAGAAACCACACATCATGTATACAATGAAACAAATTTTTGTACCTGGATGGGCCATACTGGCTCGTATAGCTTCACTGTGCTTCTTTTTCCATTTCTTAATCTCTTTATCCATCTGCTCTCTCTTCTCTGGCTTCAGCGACCACAGGCAGCCTTTTCTCTGGGATGCTCCTTGAGGTCTCTCCAGTTTGCAGAATGCTTTGTTCAGTGATAAATTGTGTCTAACAGAATTCTGAAAGAAATGAGAAAGTGCACCATTCAGCAATAATTTTAGGTTACATTAGCATTTTAGTAGTCATTCTAAAGCTTCCCAAGCTTCTAGATTCAAGTTTTAGATAAAAAAAATATTGCATCTCATCTCAAAGCCCTTTCAAATTAAATTGCTTTGTAACCTATTTACAAAACATGCATATGTTAATCCTGCAAACAGCTTTTGGCTTATTTGTTTTATCCAATTTCATAGCTGGAAAATGTTTGGTTGATTAGGCTGCATAAAAATTAAACCAGACAGGGTTAACATAGAGGAGAGAGAGTTTTTGAAACATATTGCAGAATCTATCCATGAGATTTTCCAACTCTCTTATATGTACAGTACGTTGGGGTAAATTATCAAGACTTGGCACCCCTGAAATTGCTGATTATTTCAAAGTGAGAAAGGTGCAGTATTATACTCTATTGATAGGTAGTTTGTTACCTTTGACAGGTTTGGAAAATTTATTTGGCAAAAGAGGACAAGGCACTAGTTTGGTAAAATCGGAAACAATGAAGTGATATTGCCACACAGATAGGCCCATACTACAATCAAATTACCATGTCAGTGAAACAGTCTATACTTATTTTCCATGTTGTATATAAATATATCAGTTTTGTTGTTTTATCAAGTAAGAATTGCTATAACTTTAAACAGCAACTTGTAATTTTTCTAACTTATAAACCAGAAGTCTAGGCAATAATTTATTTCTCCAACTTAAACTGTTTTTCCAAATCCCAGATTATAGGGAAGATGTTATTGTTATGATTTAATGATTACTTGAAAAAGGAAAAACATTTTTCATAACAACCTGCAAGGGATTGTGTAAAACTAGGATTTCAATAAAAGGGCTTTCGACGATTCTTATTTTTGCATTACAGGTATATAAGAAGTTCTTAGTATCTTAATTGAATAGCAGACAGTTCACTGAAAATCAGTAATATTGGAATAAAAGTGCTGAAATCACCACACATTGTGGAATGGTTTTCTGTCTGGGTGTGGCCATGAGTGAGTTCATTATTAATAGGATAGGCTCATTGAATCCAACAATTGTGATCATGAAATATTACTGTGTTCAAATTCACTTTCAAAACTTGGTTAGCAATACTTCTCATTTTTACAGTAACCTAAACAAAAACATACCCAGTACACTATTTTATTGGAATAAAAATTAGAAAGCAGATTTTTTAAACAAGCAAATTTTGTCTCGTGATGTTCATAAAAATTATACAAGTTGGAGTTACAAATTCAACTGTTGAGGAATATCTATCTGTACACTTCACTTGAAACCTGAAGTATAAAAACCAAATTTAAAAAACATATTACAAAAATCTGTGAGGTATAGGAAAATACTACAGCCTGTCCAATTTTAAACCCATCTTGAGTGTGATTCACAAAAATACTTGAAACACAGACTGGTGTATTTTAATAGGTTTGGAGAAATACAAGACAGTATTCTGGGGTGCTTTATATTTTTTCTTTAATTTGCCAGAAGTTTTAGACAATAAGCCAGTGCTATTATTGTTTGAAAAGACTGATTTATCTCAATATTTTGAATCTCCATATGAAATAAGACGTCGTCTACATACTTGTTTCAAGAAAATTTTGTTTTTGTTTTAATCAGGTTTTTTTAAAATCCAAATCTGAGAAGTCCATATTTTAAAATTATGTAATTCTGTGTTTATAACATTTTGACTGTCACAGACAGGTGCGCTCCAGTACCAAAGTAGGGAAACATTTAATTTTTTGGTTCTTGAGTCTCTTGTACATGAATATGAAGTTTATCAAGGATCCCTTAACAATTTTTCAGGAAAATGAAACAAATTATACTGAATAGGCGACGAACCTAAAAGAAGTCATTCCAAAAATTTATCCCCAAAAAATTTCCAACCCAAATTTTCTTTTGTGTATAAATATAGACCTGTATAGTAAACGTTACCAAGGCGAAGATGAATTTAATTTGCGAATATTCGTATTTTATAACTTTGAACCTTTGTCTATAAGAGTCTCGCGAAAATTAAAGTTTGGAAACAAATGAGGTACAAAAATCGATGAAATGAATTGGGAAAATTTCAGGGGAAATTGAAAGCACAGAACTCTAATTTCAGGATGTTTAATTATTCACAAGCACAACCACCTGTTGACCGAACGAGATGGCAGCTGAACAACTGCGCGATATTTTTTCATAAAATAATTCTGAGTTTTTCTAGACTATATTTTAACCGTTACTGTAAATCAGCCGTTCAACTTCACCTACGTTTTTACTTCTCAGTGTATAAAATAAACTTTGAAAGAAGTACTGCAGTTTGATTTCGATTGTGTATGAATAGGGTGGGGTTTTGTTTTCATGCCCTCGATTTCACGTCTGTAGAACCACCGACAAAAACACGAACTGCCGGCTTTTTCAAATGGCATATGAGAATATTTTTTGCTCAAAACAGAGGATTAAAATGAAGACTTTTGGTTCACTTTTCAGTATATACTTTTAACCCAATATGATATCAACTCGTGCGAGATACAAATAAACCCCACCCTGGGTACTAGTTCTACAGGTTGTACTGACGAGTAGATACATTCGGCAGAATTTCTTCTGTATAGAGCTGTTCTTCACGCATTCTATTAAACTTTTCTACTGTTACAGCGTAAGTTACCCCTTCTAAATTAATAAATCTTGAATTTTACTGTTCTCAAACTGAAAAAGTTTTTAAAATGTTCCCTGTTCATCGAGATTTCATAAACGAACTTCCTCATTCAATAAACTAAAAAGTTGCTCTAGATCGAAGCTTATATTGGACTTGACGACGATCAAAACATTTATCGACGTTCGTCTGGACCATTTAAAGATTTTGCAATGTTAGGTTTGCCAAACCATGCTGCAATAATCTGAGAAATAACTACGTGCATTGGAAACTTTCTCTCGCTTTTAATACATGAAAGATTTAACGTCAAAAATAACGAAATGTGCTCGACATAAAACCGACTTTGCCATTTTGTACAGCCACTTCACCTGCGAAACCCAGTTTTAACTTAATGTCAACGAATTCAATTATAGATTTTTTGCAAATTTAAATTTTACAGATTTTTTCAAACGAAATAGCCAGTTCATTAACAGATCAAGAAATTTGCAGCAATAAGATTACTTTCTTGGTCTCCGCAACAAACCCTTTGAAGTGTCAGCTGTTTGGAACCCATTGTCTTACAAGGAAAACCATTCAACTGCAAACGGAATTTCGAACCCAAGGAAACCGTTGAAATGCACAGACTTAACCTCGATAGCTTTCACCAAATTCTAGAATTATACGGCTTTTAAAGTTCAGTTTTATAGTTTTTGCTTTACAGAATTTCTTTTGAGAAATCGCAGCATTTCTGCGAAAGGACGTTTTTGTAACGTCACGTACAGGTGGACCGTTAAAATTTTGCATGAAGTTTAAATTCAAAATTGGAAAGGCCAGACGAAGAATATGAAACTTGATTATAACATTAGCACGTTTGCTCACCTTCCATCCATCTGGTGCTGTTTTGAAATATGGAAACTTGCCCCTGGAAAGCGAAAACCAAGACATCAGTATCCACAAATCATTTACAAAAATTTCCAGCAGATGAAACTTACATCATGAACTTGTAGATTTCACTGACGGGCAGGGTTCCGGATTCACTGTTTTTCAGTGCCATAGCTATGAGACATGAGTACGAGAAGAGCGGTTTTGGATAAGTCTTTTCGCCTGGCTTAGTGTTTTCTTTGCTGGCGTTCTTGGATTCTTGAAGTTTTGTCTTGGAATCGGGCACACGTGCATGCTGCACAGGTTGGGCTGGAGGGATGGCCGACGTTACAGCAGTTATTGGAACTGAACGAGCTGTCACACTCGAGATCTGGCTTACTGGATGCGAGTTGTTCGTCCACTGCACTGGCATTGCCGTGTTTGGGTCGACCATCATTTCGCTTTCTTGAGTCTTGGAGCCTTTTTCCATTGGGATGCTAACATTTTGTAACCACTGCAAATTTGTGAGATCTCCAGGAGTTGCAGTTGGGTGTTCTCTGTATCTGTCCTGCTTTGCCAGTCGATGGGAGTCTTGCGGGGATAAAATGTGCTCTCCCTGCAACAGTGGATCGTTGAAATTGAAGTCCATTTCTCTTATGTCGCATTCAACCATTTCCTGTATGTTGAAGGAATCCGGTTCAAAGTAATTCGCGTAGCTGCTGTACATGTTGTTTGAGTAAGAGCTTAGAAAATGTACTTCTGATCTTCAAAATCTACTGCGGTGACTTCAGTCCCAAAGAACTTTCACTGAGCCAGAATCAGTTACTGGCTATTATTTTGATCGAACCGAAGAGTCATCTCTGATTGGCTCTTGTTAATTGGCCCCACTTCTTATTGGTTGTCATCAACAACAGCCGCCAGGGCGGCCTGCCATATAAGGGCAGGTTACTACTTTCAGAGGTTACAAATTCTTTCGGAATGATTTGATAAACCACATACAAAACCTCCCACATTACCCATAAAAATACAGGTCATTTCTCATTAAAATGCGTATCTCCTAGATATTCAAATGTAACAAAGTGAAGATCTTGTTTCATTTTGTCAGAAAAACCGTAGGTTTGTGATTTGGCGTGAACTGGGGTAATGTGGAATTTCATGACACACTGCAATCTGTCAAACCGAATGGCGGGACTGAACTTTGTTATTTGCCACGCCCCACAGTGGATGGATTTGCATATGCAAAGTGGACAAATTTTGCTCGTTGGGGTTGATTAACACGGAAGAGTTACGTGATAAAATAAAACCCACACAGATGACTCATGCACCGTGAAAGATTTTATTTTTTTGATAGTCTGTGTTTGTCATGGTAACGGATAAACTGTCGATCGGAAAAAATTCCACTGCGGGCAAAATATTATACAATAAATTTTTTTTAAAAACCCTTTCCTTCTCGTCATTTAAATAGTTGATCAATAAATATACAACGGAAACAGGAGCTTATTGTGGTTTTGAATGTCTTTCCGGTCGAAAAAATTCAGCTGATTTTGTCTTTGTCCCTGGTACTTCTATTTCTTGTTGCTTGACAAGGCAGGAAACGTTTACAAAACGGCGATTCCTATCGGGCAACTGAGTTTAACTTACCGCAAAGCTTCGGCTTTTCACTTGTATCTTTGATATTCAAATCTTGAGTAAAAACACCGAAGCTTTACTATTCAAAAGTAACTCTTTGTTACCTTTATTCAGAGAGTTATCGGCAGTTTGGGTTAAAATACTTTCTGCCGAGTGCAGTGTCCATGAAACCAGAAAGGGTTTTGATTCCCAACCACACTTTACAAAAAGAAAATTTGTTTCGGAGTAAAAAAGTTTGAAAACTCTTCAGCAAAGCCTGAATTGTGAATATTTCTGTGCTTTAATAATTTACTCCTGTCAAAACGTTCAAACTAGAATTTTTGAAGAACGGAGTTCTGCTGTTCTGTATCACTTTCCAGCGATTCAGTACCAGGGAGATCTCAACTGTGTACACTTCTAATTTCCTGCCCTGGACTTTTATACAACGGAGGAACTTTCAAGTGTTTTTTAAAAAAAACTTTAAAGACGTGTCGTTCATGAAATAAAGAACGATTTGCCTCGAGCACCATATGGAGAAAATATTTATGTGACAAACTGAATTTTTATTCTTTATTTGACACGTCATCCAGGAATAACCTGAATTGCAGGTGATTTAAACCTTCGGCAGTCGTATTGATTCAAAGTATCATCCCTCACTGTGAGAAACTAGTTCGCCCAGCATGACGTTCTTTTCATTTTATGACGGGCGACATGAAAGGCGAGTAGACAATGTCACGAATGCGCATTGTCACGATAAGTTTTTGACTGATTCTGGCACACTTTCGTGTTTTGTCAATTGATACAATTTCATTTGTTATCTTTACTTTTTCCAACCAGAAACTTGACTGCAAGTTTAAAGCAAAAATTTGTGATAAGAAGAGCTTTGAACAAAATACAAGATCACGAACTGCCAGAAATGCCACGTCAATAACAGTTAGCGCCCCAAGTCGTACAGAATAATGAAAATGGAAACATTCAAATTTTTATCGACTTCAGAATTCAGGCGTGTGGTAAAATAATTGTTGTTTTCTGCACTACAGCGCAAGAAGTTTCACCGCCTGTCGTCGATATTTCACAAGAAACTGTTGCAACTCTTTGGGTTTTACAAAGATGTGAAATCAGGACTTCAGTTCAGTTTTGAAAAGAAAACATGAAAACAAAAGAAGACTTCAAAAGGGAAGGTTCTGTCTATTAAAATATGACACGGCTGATGCTCGCGTGATTTCCCGAAGACAGAATGTCAGAATTTATTAAGAGTAAACTTTTGGTCATGCAACACGCTGATTTTCAAGAATACGACAGGATCTCGTCTCATTTTATTTTTTTACACCGGTCTATTTTTGTTGACCTGTTTTTAAAATCTCCCTTCCCTCCAGCCTGCCTGTCTTCTGACCCATCCGCGCGCTCTCAGTGTCTGTCTATCTAATCGATTTCTGCTTGTCGATTTCTGCCGATTGTACAACCAATTCAGTATTATTTCAGTTTTTTCGATCTTGATTCTTTTGTGTGGATCACTGTTTGCGTTTCACGTCTCGGCGGCAAGAAACAGTCGGCCCATACAGTGAAAGCTCTCAGTATTCAAATTGATTTTATTGGGTTTTCTATATCACCGAACTTCTCTGAACGTATTCCGTTGGCCTAGACGAAACTCGGCTCAGTCAACCAATACAAACACAACCGTTGAGCAACGGCTATAGGAGGTCATCGGTGCTAACATCAGAAAGCGGGCGGCTGACAGCTGCCGATCGAGAGCAAGCAATAGTCTGTAGAGAGCGCGAAGTCAGTCATTGGTGGTAGCATTGGAGAGTGGATGGCCGCCAGCGGCAACACCAGAGAGCGGGCGGCTTCCAACGAGGCTGAATGCATTCCAAAGCAAGCAACAGTAAAGAGCGGTATGGTCACTAGCGGTAACATTAGAGAGAGGGCGGCTTCCAACGAGGCTGCATTCCAAAGCAAGCAACAGTAGACAGCGGCATGGCCACTGGCGGTAACATTAGAGAGAGGGCGGCTGCTATTGGTAGCATTAGAGAGTAAGATGATCGCATGCGGCAACAGTCGCTAAGAAAAGAGTTGTCACTGGCGGCGACTCGCGACAGTGCACAGCTGACAACAGCAGCGCCAGCCGGCGGCGGATGTACGTGTTAGAGAGTACGATGGCCGCTGAAGTTATGCCACTAAGAGCGTAATGCACCTTTCATTCACAAGTTCATTTTTTCTGAAGTCGATTTTTAGATATGATGCAGTTTTTAATTTATTTTTCACGAACCATTTTTTTTTTCTGAGGATCGTTGGAGTTCATTCTTTGCAGTTTTTCAGCCTTTGTGGATAAAAAATGATCTCTTTCTGTATCACATAACTAGAACAGCTACAGTGTGACACAAGTGTTCTCTTATGTACAGTAAGTGTCGATTCAAAGGAAAGTCCATCCATAAGTTCGCTACTGCATGCAACATTCAAACAAAATGATCATGAACCGAGGTGACGTGAAAGTACAGACAGTCGTTATAAAAATGGCTAAACCTCTTTATAATGCTTACATAAGCGTGTCACCCATCTGACTTTAAAAGCCTAAACTTAACCGGACCCAATATCACTGTGTTGTTTCAGACAATTAACGTCACTTTAACTGGCATCAAATTCTGCTTCTGCCAACTCGCGATGGATTGAAGGTTAGTGTGCCTGTGCCCCATCCGGTGTAAAGATGGGAGGGTGGGGGGGGGGGATTCGCGAACTCTTGCCGGCCTCGTGAGTTTCTCGGGGAATGACATTAGACCTGGATTCAGTTTAGACTTAATGTTTACATGATATGAATTGGTATTCTATAAAGTTTAAACACATGTACATGAGCCGCACTGTTATACGAGTATACAAAACGAGCCAGTATTAATAGGGAAAGTAGAATGGTTGTTGTTGGTGGTGGTAGGAGCGGGGTGTTCGCTAGAAATTGACCGTACGAATATTTATGCTCGAAGATCGAAGCTTATTAGGCCGCTATCTTGCAGCGCAGCTTATGCATCCACTTTTGTGAAAGATGAAACAACAACAAATCGAAATTAACAGAGATTTTAAAATCCCGAGCTCGCCGCAGGCACTCCACTCTGGCCAAGTATATTCTTCACTGAAGTTCTGTCTTTTGGGCAAATGCCTGACACGCTAACCACTCGACCAGTACGCCGCCTGTATTTCATATTGTTTTTAAAAACTGGAATAATAGTAAACAAAGTTTGGAAATACTTTTTTTAAAATCCTAAGTCTGGCGCACACCATATACATGCCGTTCTAGTGTAATCTATAAAACAGAGTTTGTATATGACTTGCTCACTCGTGATTGAAAATTCTGGCCATTCTGTTCAGATTTCTCGCCGTTTTAATATATTTCGCTTTAATATAATTGTTTTCACTGCAAAAGTTGAGCCCAAATAATGAGTCCCAAATAAAGAATTGCTAAAATCTTATTACTTCTCTCTAGAAAAATTTAAGAAGAATTTAGCAGTTCATCTTATGGAATTTCAGTGAATTAAATGATCAGTTGCATTATTCTCACAACCAGCTAACTTATTTTTATATCAATACTGTAATGAGAAGCTAAATGTTGATAAAAAAAATATTTGGTTTGTCCACTTCCATCACTGGTTACCACTCAAATGTCCTATCATACTTTTCAGTGAAGATAAACCAGTTTTCAGTTGTATGTTCTTTTTCAAAAATAAGAATTTTGCATTTCTACTTGAAAGGCATTTAAAGTTTAGTCCTTTATTATTAGTTCTAATAAGAAATTGAACAGCTTTGGCAATGCAAATAAAACAAATAGTTACTCTTGTTTAAATGTATCAAATTTTCAAAGTAAGAGAAATTTAAATTCTACAGAAAATGTTTTCAAAAATACTCTATCAATTGTCAAAAGGACAGTTGACGCGATATGTTGTGGCTTGGATAGCTAGGAGGGATTAGAATAGAATAGAATAGAATGACAGTCATGTGAAATTGGACAGAATTATTAAAGCGAAGTGAAGATAATTTACTTGTATATTGACAGAAATACGTCAGTTTTATGTTTCTTTAATTTTCTAACATGTTTAGTCTTCAAATTCAAAACATTAGTTTTTGAGCTGATCAAAGATTATATTTCTTCTCACTGAGTAGGACCTATTTACTAAGCTAATCTTCTTCTGATATTTCCCTCATTCCTTTTCCTCATAATCTAGCAAAACAAATAAGCGAGTGGAGAGGCTGTGAGTGAGTAACAGCGTCCTGCGAGGGTGAGGAAAATTCGATAGCATTTGGCTAAAATTTTCGTCCTCAAGGTGGGAAACTTGAAAAAATATCTGAAAATGTCAATTGCCCTACATCTACCCCGCTTTCCCTGTCCCCCCTCGGGATGAACATTGATAGGCATAATATTTCTTGGTCCTGATTAATGTCCTGAATGCTTGGCTACTCACGAGGGGACAGTGTCCTCGTTTTTCAGGTTAGAAGAATTAATTAATAAAAAGTAATGAGAAACGACGTAGAAGTAAGGAAAGAAGTGAAGGCTCTGGTGAACGCAGAAACGGTGTAAAAGGAATTCACTGTGTTGGCGTATTTAACAAATTTGTTTTAGTGCTTTAGTGAGAGCCGTTGTCTTCATTTTTGGACCCATGCAAGGACAAATGAAAGGATAGCACCGGCACTGAAATCGTTACTATGAACCTTTGAGAACAACCGTATCTAAGATGTACTGGCTGTTACTACAGATCGCCCTGCCTCTGTTCGGAATTAGGGGCCGTGCAAAATTTATTGTACCCCCGGGCCGGAGCAAAATCATTTTGAAATTTAAAAAAGGTGTGTGCCCCGCTTCAGTTAATATGATAAAAAACCTTTGGCCCCGCCTGAGCTACATTCAAAAAATGTTTCTGCCCCGCCACATTCAGTATTTTGGATAAAGCT
>JANSTQ010037010.1:0-15721 GCA_026167885.1 Bergia puertoricense | reverse complement strand
ATACGTTTCCAGAAAGTTTCAATAATATTTTCGAAGATAGTTCCCCAAAAGTGTCTTTGAGGCAAAATATCAGAGTTCTCAAATTTTGAAGCCCGGCCACGACTTCTCGATATTTACAGACAGACGCTCTTAAGATGCCAGCTATTGTAATTGTTAATTTCCAATGTAACAGTACATTCATGATAGTTCCAGGCAATTCATATGTTTTTCATACATTCGTGATAAGAAACGTCGTATCAGAAAAGGTCAATATTTATTCAAATAAACGCCAGATCATTCAATTTTTATTATGTGTTTTGAGAGTCATTTGTAACGAAAATGCACTGATGACAGTAAGGAAACGTTTCTTCCATTTTTCTGTGTAAAGACGTCCAGCTGGAACTCAATTTACCAATGACGTCCATACGCTTGAAAATGTAAGCATCTACCGTCATTTTACACACGGGATACGTGTAACACCAGATTTACGACTCAAAGTCGAGGTTTAAAGAAAATTTACCGTAAACCGACTCGTTTGGATACTCTGTGCAAGGATCATCTGTCGTTTTAATGACTTGGCTGTGTCTTTGTGACAACAGGGAAGATGATTTGGATGAAGAAGACTGGGAGGCAGAAATAGAAGGCACATCAGAGCCCAGACAGCCAGACAAGACATTACACCAACCCCAAGCACAATACTTTCACCAGCTCTCCTTACCTATGGAGCGGATCCATATCATTGAGGATGCACCTTCTTTCCAAGAATGCATGAGTCGGCTGTGCCAGGTATTTCTTTCATTACACTAACCTAAATCATACTTTCACCAGCTCTGTCTACGTATGGCGTGGATCCGTCTCTTCGAGGATGCACTTCTCTCCAAGGATGATTAGGCTGTGCCTGGTAAGATTTCTAATCATACCAACCACAGGCACAATACTCTCACCAACTCGCCCTAGTTTGGGAGCGAATCTGTATCAATGAGGATGCATCTTCTTTCCAAGGATGCCTGAGTAGGCTATGCCAGGTAATATTCCTCGTTACACCAATCCCAGGCTCAACACTTTCACTAGCTTTTCCTACCTTTGGAGCGGATACGTCTCATCGAGGATGCACCTTCTCTCCAAGGATGCCTAAGTTGGCTGTGCCTGGTAAGATTCCTCATTACACCAATTCCAGGCACAATACTTTCACCAGTTCTCCTTAACTTGGGAGCGGATCCGTATCAATGAGGATGTATCTTCTTTCCAATGATGCCTGAGTATGCTGTGCCTGGTAAGATTCGTCATAACACCAATCTCAGGCCCAAGACTTTCACCAACTCTCCCTACCTTGGAAGCGGATCCGTATCAATGAGGATATATTTTCTTTCCAAGGATGCCTGAGTAGGCTGTGCCTGGTAAGATTCCTCATTACACGAATCCCAGGCACAAGACTTTCACCAGTTCTCCTTAACTTGGGAGCGGATCCGTATCAATGAGGATGTATCTTCTTTCCAATGATGCCTGAGTATGCTGTGCCTGGTAAGATTCGTCATAACACCAATCTCAGGCCCAAGACTTTCACCAACTCTCCCTACCTTGGAAGCGGATCCGTATCAATGAGGATATATTTTCTTTCCAAGGATGCCTGAGTAGGCTGTGCCTGGTAAGATTCCTCATTACACGAATCCCAGGCACAAGACTTTCACCAGTTCTCCTTACCTTGGGAGCGGATCCGTATCAATGAGGATGTATCTTCTTTCCAAGGATGCCCGGGTATGCTGTGCCTGGTACGATTCCTCATTACTCCAATCCTAGGCACAAGACTTTCACCAGCTCTCCCTACCTTGGAAACGGATCCGTATCATTGAAGATGCGCCTTCTCTCCAAGGATGCCTGAGTATGCTGTGCCAGTTATGTTTCCTCACTTTCACCAGCACTCCTTCCCTTTGAAGCGAATCCGTACCGCTGAGGATGCTCCTTTTCTCCGAGGATTCGTGAGTAGCCTGTGTCAGGTAAGTTTTCTCTTTACACCAATCCCTTGCACAATACTTTCACAAGCTCTCACTACCTTGGGAGTGGATCCGTATGATCAAGGATACACCTTCTGTCCATGAATGCCTGATTGGTATGTGCCAGGTAGGATCCCAACACTTTCACAACAAGGATGTTCTTTACAATGTTTATTACCAATATATTCCTTCATGTTTTGCTTCTTATTTCTTGTTCATTGCGCTTGTTTTTGTTTTTGAACACGATGAACTGAAATCCAAGTATAGTAGCTGAAAAGGTCTTAGTTTGGTTTTTAAGGTTACAGTACACTTTAAGTGGTGTTTTCAGTTACTGATGTGTATCTCTGTTGTTAAATATCAGAACCCCCCAAACCTATATATCAATGGAAAGATTATAAAATTCTCTAATTCATGAGTTGGGGGTTGTGGGGTTCCTATGTTTAACAACAGAGATACACAACATTAACTGATTAAAGTCTAAAATGCCGCTCAAAGTGTACCGTAACCATAAGAATGTTTTCAAGTTATTTTTTAATGGCCGTACTTATCTAAAAGACGAATCAAGTTATTCTAATTATTATAAACTTAAGAAGAATCAATGAACTTGAGATAAGGAGATGGAATAACGAGAAATAGTTTGCATTATTTCTCAATTGTGGTTGCCGTCAGTTTTTCCCTCCCAATCAAACTTGTGCACGTCCCAGATCTCTGTGGCAGCAATCTCGTAAACTCAACAAATGTTCAAACATTTACTCTAACAGAAAACAGTAGTAGTGAGGACAAATTTGCACAAGTAAGGTGGTGTGTTGTAGCAAGTTTTCGATTTTAAAATTGCAGCTGTTCTAACCTAGTCCCCTCTCTCCAGCCAGGTAACGTGGTGGGGTTTGATGCTGAGTGGAGGCCAACTATGTGCAGGGCTGGAACAAATAACAAGTCAGTGGCTGCACCACTTATCTTCTGCTTTACTTGTACAATATTCCCATTTTGTGTTTCGGTTGGCACTGTTAGCAATGACAGTAGACTCAATTTTAGTGTTAGCCACGACTTGATTTTGATTACACATAAATTCCAAGGAGATCCGAACCTCCGACAATACACAAAGTCGTGGATGGCTCATATCTACATTGGTATTTGTGAATATTTAACCCCAAACCGGGGCTTACACTGTAAAGATGAGTCTGTAATCAAAGGCAACTGCGAATACAAAACTTGATTATTTTTGTTACTTTCCCTGGTATTCGGAATACACCTCTCACTTTTCTACATTATTTTTTTGTCCAAGTGTTTGCGCAAGCTATTTAGGACTGTTTTTTAATAAAGAATCAACAAGGGTTGATTTGGCATGATTTTTTGCTGTCCAACCAACTTTGCGGCAAGAAGCTTACCACATCAATCCTTGTTGATCAAACCACCTATTTCAGTTAGGAGTAAGCTACCAAACAAGTCGAGTTTTTGAACGTCTCATCTGTAATTTTAAACTCTACAATGCAGATCTTCAGACTGGGGTCCTCGCATGACTTCCGTTGATTATAAAAAAAAACTGGTGTTGAGATAAGTGAAAACGTTGAGTAAAAGCAGCTTTTGGAAGATATTAAAAAAATTAGCGCAGACGAAGCAGTTCCAAAATAAAGTGGAGACGAAGCAGAAATCGGACGTTCATGGAAAAGCCGGGGAATTTGCAAATACAATGTCCAGGCCTGAAAAAGTCATTGAGTTTAGGAAAAACCTCGGCCAACCAATGGTTATCTCGCGTGTTACATAGAGTGAAAAAGGTCCTTCCGTGCACTTTACTGCATTTCATACAGTTAAATTGACCAATTAGTGGCTCTCTCACGTGTTACAGTGAGTAGTATAGAGTGAGTGGAAAGGGTCCATCAGTTAACACGCGTCCACTATATTGTATTTCATACTGCTACGTTGACCAACCAGTGGTTCTCTCACGTATCAGAGTGAGCTAGCATAGAGTGAGTGGAAAACGTCCATCAGTTAACACCCGTCCACTACGTTGTATTTCATACTGTTACGTTGGTCAACCAGTGGTTCTCTCACATGTTAGAGTGAAAAGGACCTTCAGTTAACACCCGTGTTTATACTGTTTATCGTGTACCTAGGTTGGCCGTTATCCAGCTTGCAACACACTCGGAGGTGTTTCTTCTGGACATGATTGCCATTATTGACAGCGTTCCTCAGAAGCTCTTGCAGGAGTTTGGCGACTGTCTGTTTGCCAACTCAAACGTTCTCAAGCTCGGTATGCCATCTCTAACCCAAAAATTTACACGATTCAGTTGTCTTTCTTTTTTTTGTTGGTTTCGACTTTGTTTTGTTTTATAATCTTTTTTCCCTTTCCATGGAAACAAAGCTTATGATATATGCACGAACCAGCCTAGCTGACACGTGCACCTTTCTTTACATCCTCGTCACTCTTTCTCCTTGCAAGCCATCACTTCTGTTTTTACGACGTATCGCTGAAACACTCCTTGTCGCTAAACACCCTCGTGTCCTCTATAAATAAGTTTAGTACTGAACGCGTAACCAATCGCGTGCAAGCACCAATCTTGACACTGATGTTGCTTGGGGTACAGAAAACAAATTCAAAGGGGCTGCCCACACAGTCGAAGAGTTTATCGCTCCAATTATTTTGCGTGCTTTAGAAACACGAAAACAAGGAGTAACTTAGAAAAAAGATACGATAAGAAGATTAAACCTGACTATGTTGCCCTATATTTGCGAGTAGAAGTCTTAAAACAAATTCACATTCCTCCTTAAAACAAACCCTATTAGTGTTCAAATTTATGGTGTGGCAGCCACCCCGGCAAACACGTGCGCAGGTCAATACACGGCAAACTAGCTTTCAGGCTATTGCTAAATGAAAGCATCTCATTCATTTAGTTTGAGCAGGTGTCACAGAACCATGTAACGATAACTCATCACATCTTAGTCCGTGATAACTCATCACATCTTAGTCCGTCCGTGTGTTCCTTGTATTGTTTGTTCCATCCTCTTGAAATTTGACTTGAAACACTATGTAAAAATGAGGTAGGTATCCTGTCACCCAACTATAAAAAAAAAACTTTTTCTGACATCAAGCGTCCCCTAACCATTTGGTTTAATTTACGCTCAATAACTCTACGGGAAAAATAATATGTAACTTAAAACTTATGCATAACTTTACTCATAACCCTTTCTAGTTATAAACATTCATTACTGTTCACTTCGTAGACTTTGTATACACTGTTCCGGGAAACTGTCGTGCCGATACAACTGAAACCGTAGCGGATAGGCCTTTTGTTCTTACACGGGACGCTTTTCTCGGCTCATTTTTTGTGTCCCGAGCAGTGCTGCACCGCTCTGAACGTAAGGTGAATACCGAACAGAACGGAATAGCATTGTTTTGTCCAGCCATATTTTCTGTCAGCAGAAAAAGCTATCCGATGTTGCTTGTATAAACTGCACCATTCTTTGGGTACAGAACGTTGACTGCCCTCATAATATTGGATAAATAAAATGCTATCTGGTACAGTGTGTTTATAGCCTTGGTGTACTGTCTGCTATCTTTGGTCGTATAATGCAAATCTTTAATAAAATTGACTTAATCTTGACATAAAAGTGACGGTTTCCTGTCTTATATATTTTTAAAACGCCGAAGTAAAATGTTGTCTGTCATGCAGCTCACGTAACTTGAATCCTTTGCTATGTCGGAGATTTTACTATAACATTTAAAAATGTGAAGTCTTCACGTCCGTAGCATAAAATCTAACCAGTTATATATCTTTGAATTTTATTCTAATATTTTGTTCATGCACCAGGTTATGGCGTGGAGTCTGACTTCCAAGTGTTGGTTTCATCTTGTCCTGTCTTGAAAACCCCACTCCGTAATGTGAAACGTTTTGTTGATTTGTGTCCTGTAAGTAAAGAGGTAAGAATAAGCTGTAGCTCTCTTTCGTAATCCAGACAGTCAGTCAGTTACTTACATAGAGTAACAATCGATGAGCAGGCGTAGCTCAGTTGGTTAGTGGGCGGCACCTTTCGGAAGTGAAGGCCACGGTTCGATCTTCAGTTACTTCAACAGTTGTTTCAGCATCTGCCTATCCTGTGTAGATTGAGCTTTAAATTACCCTCAAATTGGAGCACTAACGGGGTTAGGGGAGATAAAGGGCACATCGTCGGCTTTTTTTTGAAAGGGCTCTTTCATGGCTTTGCGCATGCTCAGGAATTCATTGACAACAAAGCTGTTTCGAGCTAAAATATATCTCTTAACAGGCACTGTTCAGATACCAATTTAAGTTTTTCAAGAGATAATTGCTATGGATGGTCTGTTTTAGGCGGCGATTAAAAATTAAAAATCCATTGACTCGGCCATGAAAGAGCCCCTTTGATACCAGCCTTCAGAGCTGAGTGACGGAACTACGGCCGTAAAATAAAGTCACCTTTACCCGTTTTCAGTCATGAAAACATTTACATACACACAGTACTGAGTGACTTTGTGTAGTATAAAAGCAAAACTACGATCTAAAGCAGTTCTGGGAACTCTTAAATTGTAATTTGATCAGTAAGGTTTGAGGCAAAGAGAAACAGTTATCCATTAAGCCGTCGGTTTGAGGCTCGGCTACATGAGTATAATACACTTACGTACGTCCTTGCATCCGTAGAAGAAAGTTATTAAAAGTGCTGATACGTTGCGAAACAATAAACTTGGTATTATTGGCATAATGCACATGTTTTTGTGTCCCGTTTTAGTAGATCCGCTCTTATCTATTTGATATTAGAAACTGCAAAACGATCACGTATTTCGGCTTTTCAGTTTGCACTTTCTCTTAACACACATGCTGTTGCTTTTCTTGAAAACTTTGAGATAATAGTTTCTGAAATTTACCCGGCTCACGCCTGGTGTTTGATCAGTCCTCCATTTCTAAAGCTGCACCACGGTCCCTGAAAATACACTTGACGATTATACTCCATGATGACACTAAGAGATTACACACACGCATACACAGAACATTTGCATATACACGTGCAATAACGCATCAGCAAACAAAATTGTAGTTAACAGATGACATACCTGCAGACGAAGCCCTCTTCTCTTACTGGTAGTAAGTAAATCTTAAAATCTCTGTCACGTTTCTAGGTGCTGAATTTGCCCGATGTGAAACACAAGCTGCAAAAAACCAGATCGTCAAAGCTCGTGTCCCCTGTACAGCTTGAGAAGGGTTTGAGTGAGCTGGTGTGTTACTGTCTCGGCCGACCGCTGGACAAGACATATCAGGTCTCAGACTGGGAGAGACGACCTTTAATGTCTGATCAGCTTATTTATGCAGGTAAAAAGGATTAGGGAAAGGCTGGCGAGGAACACAATTAGTTACAAGAAAACTAAGGTACAAGCGAGATTGTCTATACACAGGCATTGTTTAGATACCAATCTATGTTTCTTTTATAGGCAAATGGTACGGATGGCTTTTTTATAGTTGCGGTTAAGTTGGATTGTAGTTCTCTGCCCCGTTGGAGATCATCTTAAAGTTTATGTTCCGAGCCGAAACGCAAAGAAATCATTTAGTTTAAATTCACGACTGAGCCTTGGTAAAAGTGATTGAGCAAAGGCTGTTTTGGTAAACTAAGATGTACTGTGAAAATCCTTGGATAAGTAAGTAACATAAAAGTTTAACTTCAGCAAATCCATCATATCAACCACGAATGAACCCCTTTGTTTATCAGTGCACAAGTTTCCAGTTCTGACTTCGGTACTAAGGTGTTCATTTGTTAACATTAGGAGAACGAAGGATAAAAGAAACCAAAACGGCCGAATGCGAGCTTACGGTAGATGATTAAGTGGTTCCGTATAACGGATACCGTGCACTTTTCCAATGTGCAAAAGAGTCTGTATTTATTTCAACACCAAAGACGTTTTACCAGTCTCGAAGTAACCGCCAGAATATCCGTCTTTATGGTTCTTTATTCGCAACTTGCCGAACAAAACTCTAAAATACTATAATTTAATTTTTTCTTGTCGCAAATTCAGCACTTGGCAAATTATCATGCCAAGAATCCCTCATTTTTCATCAATGAGGGTTTGGAAGAAGTTTTATTTATTGAGGTAGTAACTTGGTTGCATTTCATATTTTGTAAAATTTCTTTCTTGTACCTATCGTCATTTGCTTGATTATAACCTTACAATTTACGATCAGAACTTAGTCTTATCAAACTTTTCTCTAAATTGTCTCATTTGAATCGTATTTTGATTTTGTTTTTCCGTCTACCTTTCGCGCTTCGGTATTTTCTCAGGTTGTCAGGTTCATCCGGATTTCGTAACTCTTTGTTTGGATTTTTTAATCACAATTTTACCTGAACCAGTGGAAGGTCGTTGTGTTCATATTTCTTTTAAAGTTGATCTTAGGTTCTTTTTAACGTTTTAGCTTTGGATGCCTACTGCCTCCTGGAAGTGTACGACGTACTGAAGGCCTGGGTACGAGAGAGCAAAACACCGGTAAACATGGAACCAGAACTGCCAGCCTGGAAATGGCTCTTCCCCGAACGTAAGCGGTAAGACTCGTACGGCGCAAAATAATGCCGTGGAGGCATTCAGTACTCGAAACTAACGGTAGTCTACTAGTCAGAGAATAGTAAGTTTTTGTACGAGACTAGCAAGAAATTGATAAACTAGCCCCCCTGGATTAGTAGTTTTTTAAAAGAATCATTTACTCAGTTCCTTCTTTCATGAGTTCTTGTTTTGTATGACTCGGTGGTTTCAGTGGTAAAACTAAAGCCAAAAGCGTTTTTAATGGATCGATCCATTCACCATTTTGGAAGACACTGAGTTTCCGCGCCTTTAGGTGTAGAATGAGGGGCCTGAGACTAGTATGGAATGAGAACGAGGCTGCTAGTTATGCTTTTATTTCTGACATCTGCTTTAGTTAATAAAATGTAATAAAATGAATGTTATATGACGATTATTCAAAGTTCACTTTACTCTTGGCCTCTGGGCTAGTAATATTTCACAAACTAGTACCTAAAAAAGCCGTTAGTTTCGAGTACTGGCAGTTATTAGAAAAAGTATTGCAGAATATCTTTGATCATCTGACAAAACTGTTGTCTAAATGTTTGTCCTTGTTTTTGTGTTGGAGATTTGTTCTTAGTGTTCTTATCTTATACGGCAAAGATTTACTGTCGCACAACTCTAGAGAATTTCGCGTCGCTTTTTAAAATACATGAAAGTTTTGGGCCACTTGGGTGTCATAGGTCGAACAAATCCACACTTTCCAGGGTTAATGCCGCGCTGTGCGTCCAACCACAAAATGTAAATGTCGACAGGGAAGCTAGTTGTTACTGTTTACATTCTACATCGTCACATGTGCTGTGCTTAATATAGTCGGTAGTTCAGGCATGGACTTCAACATGGGTTTGAGTTTGGAAAGTCGAGTAAAAATGAAAACAGTAATACAGTTAGTGTAAATAAAAACTAAAACAGAAGCAAACCGTAAGACCGTTGGCATGAAAACGTTTGATGTAATGCGCAGCTGTTGTTGTTCACAACTTGCATCAGTTTGAAGCAGTTGCAAAGACTTGTCTTACTGTCGTTGTTTGCTATCGGCTAGGACCACAGGTCGGAAGCGGCGACGTCGCAACCTTGGAACAGAACCAAATGTGAGTGTCAACAACAACAACAACAACAACTTACAACAACAAACAGCAAAAAGTTGTAAGAAAAACCTCTATTTTTATTTTATTTATGACATCATTTGCGGCGGTGTTTGCCCACTGGAGGCATATCAATAGGACTCTAAGTCCTTTAACAATTTACTAACAAGAGAGTAGTGATTGAGATTTTAAAAGTAACAGTGTAAGTTTCTTATTTGTGGGCCGCGGGTTTTTCATCCTCCATCTGTAAAGTTGTTTGAAGCTTGAAAATAGGGTTTTCCCTATTTTATGCTAACGAAGCAACTGTAAACAACAAGATTCTAAATCACAGCAAGCAGTACACTCTAAGTTCAAACAAAATTGCCGTACTCTGGGATCCAAAGTCGCCGTAATTTAAAACGACTTGAGGCGACTCAAGAAAAAATCATCCCCAAAACCTGGGCAACTTTGTGCGAATTAAGGCGGCGAGTTTGTGCGACTTAAGGCGACTGAAAGATAAACCACCCCCCAAACCTGGGCAACTTTGTGCGACTTAAGGAGATTTAAGGCGACTTAAGGAGAAATCATCCCTCAAACCTGGGCGACTTTGTGCGACTTAAGACGACTTTGCGCGACTTCAGACGACTTTGGGTCCAGAGTGGGCCTATTACAGCTGATATAGCTTGGGTTAAAGCATGATATGGATTTCGTTTGGTGATTTGAAGCACCCGACGTTCAGACTATTCTTTTTGCCAGGTCTTTCTCCAACCAATCAACACAGGCCCACCAATTTCCCCTGGGTCGCTGGCCATTGTGGTGGATACAATGTTACAGGGCCTTGGAAGGCAGCTCAGGTGTTGCGGGGTGGATGTGGTGATTCCGGAATGTAACATTTCTGATAGGGAATTAGTCGAGGTATGACGCAAAACAGGTTTGTAGACAAACAGGCAGGTAGACAGACAGAGAGACAGGTAGAGACACAGATAGAGACAAATAGATAGGTGGACAGCAAGATAAACTGACAGACAGACAGATATACAAACATACAAACAAACAAACAAACAAACAAACAGATAAACAGCTAGATGAAAAGACAGACAGATGAACAAACAGATAAACAGAGAGACAGGCGTTCTTTATCTCTAAGCTCAGCATTTATCAGCATTCACTATTGGTTGCATTTAAGAGGTTTAGTTAGACAAATCATTCCAACTATTATTGACGACTCATTACCAAAAAATTGTGAGTGCAAACCTTGACCCGACCAGCTGTGTTGTGTCTTTTAACAAGACATTCTGTTCGACATGCTCTAGAGTCTATTAGGAGCTACTGCTGGGGACTAACCTGCGATGCGGGATCACTCTTATTTTACAGATAGCTAGTCGAGAAGAACGATCGATTCTGACGTGTGGCACTCGGCCGTACAATAGAGTAAGAAACTACGCTATTTCTTATTTTTAAGTGCCCTTTTCAAATTATTTTGCCTTTTTGAAAACTTACAGAACTATAAATTTATTTGTACCTTTAAATTTTTAGTAATATGAATTTAAAATGAAAATGAAAAATATTAAAATGTTTAGGTAGGATTATATTTCAGTCACTTTAAGTTTGCCCCTACCTCATCACAATTGTAGTGCCAGGTTCCGGGGTGATCACTATCATAATTTTGATCTTCCATTATAACGTTGAGTTATCTGCACCATCATCATCATAATCATCATCATTGTAACCCTTATCATCAGTCACCTCATGTTTGCCCCTTTCTTGTCACTCTAATGGCAGTCCAAGGTTCAAGAGGACTTTCCATCATCATTTTGATCTTCCATCGTTGTGTTTTATTACTATGTACGCTATAATCATCATCAGTAGTCATCTCGTGTTTGGCCCATTCTCATCTCAAATGTGATTCGGGGTTCCAGAGAGCTAACCATCATCATTTTGATCTTCCATCATAACGTTTTGTTACTATCTACACTGTAATCATCACCGTTATCGCCATCATCAACAGTCATCTCGTGTTTATCCATCTCTTGCCACAGTTGCGGTCCAAGGTTCCAGATGGTGCGTGCATGTGTGTTCCGGCAGGTACTATCAGGGAACAAGTAACCGCAGTCTGTAGATATTTCAACGTGAAAGTCACAAGCTCTGATCTTTTTAGCAGATGTCAGGTGCGTATCTTCTCGTGTGTATTTGATACTTCTGTCACGGTGATTTTACATTTGGTTTGATATCTGCTGGAAGAGTTAAGAAAACAAGTTAAACGTTTCTCTGGTTATAAAACTTTCAGAAGCACAAGTTCCTGCCAGCATTGGCAGAACAATGTTCAAGTATGTTAGTTACCCAATCGCTTGGATTCTATCAAAGATCATCATCACAAGGGGAAATTGGCATAATAGACGCTGTTTAAAATCTATGTCAAGGGCCAAACGGTTTCCCACCGGCTGAGTCTTTTCGGTTTGTGCCCAAACTCTGGAATGATCTCCCACCTTCAACCAGAAAATCAAGTTGCATCCATTCTTTTAAGAAAAATTTAAAATACTTTTTTTAAAGAAATATTATTAGTTGCAATTATCTCGTCTTCACATTGATTTTTCTCTATCTTTTATGGCTTTTTTAGAAGTTTTATCCATTGTTGGAAAAAGTATCCTTGAATGCCTCCGAAATAGTTCACTTTAAATACTCACCCTTATTTCCGTTATCATTATCATTATCATTACCATTACCATTACCATCATCATCATTATCATTATCATCATCGTTATCATTGTCATTATCATTACCATTATCATTATCATCATCATTATTATTATTGTCATTGGCAGTATCATTATCATTGTTATTATGTGAATGAGGTAACCAACACAGGCATCCAGTGAGCCGGATTTGACATTTATTGGATACATTTTAGACAAAAACTTAACCTTATCTAGTTAGCATGCTCCATCATACTACCGTGCTGATATAAATTCTCTTTGGGTTTTCCTGAAGAAGTACAGAAACACAAGAAAGACCAAGGAAAGTTATCGTCTGTTTTGCCCATGCATCCTTTAGTACCACAGCTAGGATATCTGTTCAATTTATTTATTACTTTAGAAAGTGTGATTACTTGCTCAACACCAGTTTTCCAATATCAATCTAAGTGGACATACCATTTTTTTTCTACTGAACTTTAAGGTGTGCAATGGACGTGAGTACACCAAGATCACCGCAGAGCACATGCGATTAGCCTATAACGTGGCACATGGCCTTGTTAATCCTTACAGCGTGCACGTGACCGGTGAAACACCCATCGACTATTCAACCCTTACGATCAACCACGGGGTTCCTTTGAAGGTTGACGGCATCCCTGAAGAGGTTCTGAATAAGGATCGGGTGTTCTTCTGTTGCAGCAAGTGTGGGAGAGTGTTTTGGGAAGGCAGTCATTTCAAGACCGTTCAGACACAGTTTGCTTATATTGTGGATCAGTCGGGACCTACTGAAACGGTTTACACCAAGTAGTGGAACAAGATGTAATTTTGGCTTCCGCTGACTTTCCTATGCACGGATTTTCTTTTTCATTTTGCAATTTCGGCGTCAAGTGTTTTTGTTCTTATAAATATAATATATATTGTTTCATTATAAATTTTTTTTGTTGTCTTGTGAAACATAAAGTGTCTGTTCATGCTCAAAGGCTGTTACCAACATCATTTTTTTTCATACGTACAGAAATGTCAGCTCTTTACGTAAATTAACAGCTCTATATACAGCTATTGCAGAAAAAGTTGACCTGTGAAAAGAGCACAGAATATCCACAAGTTGTACACGCATACATGTGGACAAGTCGTGTAACATATCTTGATTTTAAGATGATTTCTTCTTGGATCCAATTATATTTAAAGTATGTTTTTTGTATAAAATGACTATTCATATGGCTCACAACTTCTTTACTTCTTTTTCGTCATTTACATCTTAGCAACCAGACGCCGCTTCAGTTGTGTGATGTGTGTTCTTCTGAACTTCTTTAAAGTTCTGTGTAGGACTAACTTTAACCGCAAGGCGCAATGCATGTAAAGGCAAAACTGAGAGCTCGATAATTTTTTTAATTCGTCGTCCGTGTTCCGCGTTGTTAGTTAAGTCCTTTTAAGTAACGTATCGATCAAATCGAAACTTCAACATGACCTCCCCGGGCAACAGCTAGGCATTTGAACTTTTGGATTAATGTTTGTTCAAATTCCCCAACCACGGGTCAAAACTATTGTTCAAATGCCCCGCCATAAATGAAAAAAATGTGATCAACTGCCCCACCCCCGGGAAAAGGTAAATTGAGTTTGAGAGTTGCTTTCTCATTCTTTACTGACACTTCTCTTATGAGTAGATAGTTCTTCTTTACCAAAATTTGAGTTTAACACCTATAGATTCACCAAAAAAACCGATAAAAGTATACAGTTCTTTCTCACTGTGTGGACAAAACTACGTAACATTAAATTAACACGACATTTCTCTTCCTTTAGAATATAAGCGGAAATTGTTTTTGAACAGGCTTGGACAAATGTAGTGCAATTTGCCCAAGTTTCTATGCCATCACACGGTAGCTGAAGTGCTTTGTGACCAGCATTTCAATACAGTAGATGCATTTACTGACAAGTGAATTATTTATTCGCATATCAGCACATTGTCAGCAAAACGTTGTGAAAGAAAAATAACATCGAGATAAAAATCTTCTCGGTCATCTGTCGTCATGTCAACCAGGTTTCCACGAGTTGGGAAGAAATAACAACCTGGTGGTCAGGCACATCAGCACAACAGGCGACATGAAATCGAGACATCCTGTTCAAATGCCCGGCCCTCCTCCTCTATTCAGTTCAAATTCCCGGCCCCCAGGCAGCTGCATAACATCAAATGCCCTGCACCCGGGTACAAATGCCTGTCAAATGCCGGGGGTTGCCAAACGGAGATACAAATTGATGCAAACTTGCGTTCATGTTGCACTTCGTTTGGCCACCCATGAAAGACCTGTACAGACTTTTGCGTTCAAATTTGAGCTCGCCGAAATTCGATGCAAGTCAACGCGTTAGTACATGTTAGTGGCCAACAAAGCAAAGTTCAACGCAAATTTAAAACTTGCATCTCCGTTTGCTGAGGGGTTGGAGGAACGTATATACCGGTAGCTTTTTTTTTTTTTACTTTGTAATTAATGATGGCTTAATGCATGTGACGCGACTTTATCAGTGTTCTCATGTCCTTTAGTCTGCATGACACTTTTTTTTATCATCTTCACGTATTATCTTGTCTTTTTCTTAAATTAATTCCTGATGATGAAAAATAGTTCATTCTAAAGACCCAGCCAAACGGAGATGCAAGTGTAACGGTTTAACTTGACTATCAATCATTTGGGCCAGGGGGGGGGAGTCCCACACTTACAGGGGCCGGAATGCTCATCATACCTCTTAGGTTAAAATTCTGGATTTTGTTACTGCTTAAGGTTTTCAATCCAAAATACTTACATTTGCATACAAAACGGAACCTTTTAGGGGTGTCACGGTCAGTGGAATAGCATATCACATAAACATTGGAACTATGTGTAGCTGTAATCATGTCACAATTTAAATATGTTTCTGATTGGCACCTTTTAGGGGTAAAACTCGGCTTAAGCCATGCCCAGATTGGTACCTTTCAGGGGGTCAATTAAAATTTCTGATGAGCATCCTTCCCATTTTCCTGTGGGTGTCACTCCCCCCCTGGGGTTAATTTGCACAATATAAATAATAAATATCATTATGTTTATTACAATAAATGAAAGTTACTATTATTAATATAATAATAATAATAATAAACAAAGTGGTAATAGTTCATTTCCCCTCCTAGCTTTTTATGACACTTCCAGCCACCCAAACTCACATCTCTGTACTGATGGACCCTAGGGGGAGGGGATACTCCATCATACAAACTATATATGTATGTGTGGTGCCAAAGAGCAAGGTTTTCAAGCTGCTTTGGTCTGAAATAAAACAACTTGTGTAAAGACTTTTTGGGTCAAAAATTGGGTAAAAATGTATTGACATATTTTGGATGAATTTGTGGGGATGGACTGTATGGCCCAATGGGTTTCAGAGGTTTGGACGGAAAATGTGTAAAAGTTTGGATGAATCCTGGTTTCTGGAAAA
>JANSTQ010036899.1:0-15730 GCA_026167885.1 Bergia puertoricense | reverse complement strand
CCCCCTCCAACCCCCCAAAACCCATGATTTTCAAAATGTCTCATCCGTTCATCTTAATATTTGGCATGATTGAATTGTTAATTGGTCAAAGATCTTCCAACTGAAGCTTATCACGTGATGATCTTCCATTTGCTATGGTTATCACTGAATGATAAAATGACGTTATACTGCAAAATTTCACGGTTTTTTAATTATTTTGATTTTTGGTTTTTATACTGATTATTGCATATTTCAACCACTACAAGCCGAATATGGTGCAAAATACTCATTTGGAATGTCAAATGTAGCAAATTTTGAGAAAAAAAACACCCTAGGCCTATTTTTCACGAAAATCTGACATTGTTTTCCAAATTTTAAAACGATATTTTTCAAAATCTAATAAGGGTGGTAAATTGATCTTCACTTCATAAAGCGTGTTTACTAATAGGTAACTGCTACTGACTAGAAAACATCTGGGAAAGCTTTAAAATCCCTCCACAAAATTCCCCCCTGGCAGTTTAATTAATATATATTTTTATTTTTTCGATGATTCTGTTAGTCTCAAGTTTGGGAGAAAAAAGAATCCTGTCCCCCCTCCCCCTCCCCTTCGGTTAATTTGTTATAGAAATACCTTGGACGTACGAGGGTTAAACCAGCCAGATCAGGTGTACATGTCTTCGTTTTCTTTACCTATTTCATGGTTAACTATTTACAGTTTCACAATATACATATTATGTAAAACTTACAAACACGCTCTCTCACCAGAGCTGCAAAGCATTATATTACAATCTGAATACCTTGCGTACTCGCTCCTTCGTTATTTACCACTCAGCAAGTCCCACAAATTCGAAGTGGATTTTGAAAAAGACTTGTGATTAATTACGCCGATCCCTTGCGAATGTTTTTGTTTTTATTACCGAGTCAAATATATCTTCTTTAGATTTTCACCCCTCGGGAGACAAGGGCGCCTAGCCTCTTTCTCTTCATCTCGACGACATTGAATTGTAAGAAGTTGAGGTAACGGTTTCAGCTCTGCCCCGTGAATTTCGTCGACAACGAAAAACACAGCACGTGGAAAGGATCATGGTAGTTAATCATAAAATTGAGCCGCGTTTACGTTATTTTATTTTGTCCTTTCTGTTTATTCATTTATTATTTATTTATTTATTTATTTACTTAACTAGTGACTAACTTTTTGCTGAAACTGAATCAATCTCAGGCGCGCCAGGCTATTTCCAACTGCGATCATCGCATTAGGTTTTTAGCACCTGTATTATATTTATATTCTTTTATTTATTAAAAATTATGAGAATCTTGTTTATTTAGATTATGTTGAGGATCTAAAGGTCAAAATTTAAGAAAGTGCTAAAACATACCTAAGGCAAAACATAAGAAAGAACATTTAGTTTCAGTTTGTTTCTTAAATGATAAAAATGACCCATACCATTGTGTAAAGTGAGCTTTGTTTTTGTTTTTTTCTTTAAAATATTTGTTTACTGTTAAAATAGTTTCTTAATGTTATTTTTCAGGTTAAAATATTAAAAAGTGAATACTGCAGATTAGCACGACACGTTTGTGGCCACAAACTAAGGACAGGCCTCACTGTGCTGGCTGGCACTTCAAACTGGGAGAAACGAAACCTGACTGGTATCAAACAGTGACAGGGGTTGGAAAGATCAGAACATCAGCAAGAAACGTAAACTCACGGCAAATGTATCCCACACGTTTATCGAAGCAAACTGTTTAAGATTATTTACAATTCATAGATAAGCACTATATAAATGTATATGCCACATGGATTATACAGTTAACTATATCCATACAAGTAGTTTAAAGATGCTGTACGAAATATTAGGATGATGATAAATAAAATCAAACAATCTTTTAAAGGGCACTTTCACGGCTTTGCGCATGCTTCAAGTCTATAAACTAAAATATCTATAACCAGGCAATGTTCATATACTAATCCAAGTTTGTCGACAGGCAACAAGTACGGATGGTTTGTTTTAGGTGGCGATTAAGTTGGATTGTAATTGTTTCTCCCGTTATAGATCATGTTGTTAGCGATGTTCCGGGACGGAATATAAAGTAGTAAAGTTGGTTAAAAATGCATTAAACCTGGACAGATATGTTTCAGCCAGGGTTATTTGGTGGATCAAGATGCTTTCTTTTGAAATTCCTTATACCGAATGACATAAAAATCGAACTTTGAGAAAAGAAACTTCAATGGTTTAGCCATGAAAGAACTCCTTTAACCCTATTTGGCGTGGGACTTTTAACTCCCTACCAGGTCCCTCCAACCTCTTTAATTTTTGATATTCTATAACCGAGTGGTATTTTACTTTTTTTATATTACAAATCCTAAATATCAACTAAGATGCGATCATTCCGTCCTGCCAATCTTTACTAATGAAACTTGTCAAATTTTACACATTTTTAATTTTCACAAACTCTATTTGATTTCGGTGTCATTGCACACTTATTGGCTATAACGTCACAGTGACGTCTCCATAAAGCGTTTTGATTGTATTACAAAGAATATTTTGGAGCAACTAGCCTTCACGGCGGTAAAACAAGAGGAAAGTCTTCAATATGAACAAAATTTTTAACTTAGAAATCTTAGTAAAGTTTTGGCAGGGCCGGTTGCTTTAGATAAATGTGCCCCTAACTAGAAAATTCGCGTTTTCTGCTTTACTTGCTTTTTCACAAAATCGTAGAGAAAATTGTCCAATGAAATAGGAGAGTGGTTGACATTTTGAGATATTTAAAAATTACCCGTAGTTCCCTGCTTTACAGTGGCCCATAAAGCTCAGTAGTAAAATAACAGAATGACACAAACAACAACAAAAGAAACAACGCAAACAAAAATGTCAACGTAAACCAAAAAGTTACGACCGAAACAAAAAAGTTAACGCAATTAAAGAAACCCAGCTGTACCAGTATGACGGAAGACTCTGAGACATTTTCCCGCAAAATAAAGCTGTAGCGTGGGAGCCATGTTTTGTTCACGGTACGGGAAGGAGACTACTGAACGTGCAAAATGCTGTTCAAATTGTGGATTGTTCTTAGAGAAGACCCTGCCTGTTGAGAACACAAAACAGCTCTTGGGTTTGAGGAGTATAAGAAAAGAAAAGAGGCTGAAAAACGGTCAAAATTTGAAGCCAAAATGAAACTCACGAAAACGCCATGACATTAAGTATTAGAGCCTACAGTCATATTGGTCAGAGATAGCTCGAGACCAGTCCCTCTGTCGTTTTTATTTGCGTTGACATTTTTTATTTGCGTGGACTTTTTTAATTTGGGTTAACTTTTTTGTTTGCGTCGTAATTTTTTGTTTTTCATTCAATTTCCATCTGCATATTTCTACTGTTTATTTTACAATTGACTGCATAAAAATCATCAGAAGTTTACTACGTCATGAAAACTACAGCCCTTTTTTTTATAAAGCCTTTTTAATAAGAACGTCGAGGCTCAAAATTTCCAAAATATAATGAAGAACAAACTAAAAACACAAGTCAGGCTGAGACTAAGAAAAGATCTTTAATCTCTATAATTTTGAAAATGGAAAACAGAAACGCCACTAAAATCGTGACAGAACAGTGCAGTTTGGAAAATAGGCGATACCAACCCATTGGGGTACATATATGAACTAAGTTAGATGTTAGGAAGAGCCTTTGAAAATGTACAGACATAATTCCAAAAATATCCACTGATCAAGAACTCCTTTAGAAATTGTATTAACATTTGAAGCTGAAACTCAAAGTTAAAATTGAACGTGTCTGCATTTCATAAATACAAGAAACAGTAGCATTACAATTATTTTAGAATTTAAGGAGCACAAATGAATAATGAATGGCTACTAAAAATATTAATAACCATAAGTTGCTCTCACTTCAGGTGTGGGCGAAGCCGTGTATTTCGTAGTCACGTTCTAAAGATAATTAATAGACCCCTAGTTTTCAAAATGTACATGTACGCAAGGCGAAAAGTTCAAATGCTCAGTGGTCGCAAAAAATTAACATAGTGCTCGGATGCACACAAATACTTGCAAGGACCGTTCGATTCCTCTGTGTATGCGAAAAAGAGTTTTATCGTCCGATTCCTCTTCCCTTGTGTATTCAAAAAAGGGTAATAGGAATAGCGATATATATATAGTATTTCAGATGTTTTATTGAGCACTCTGATTCTGGGACTGTGCCAAGCTTCTGTTGTCCTCGTGACAAATACCATTGCATAGCTTGAGCACTCTGGTGTGCAGAAGTTCAGTCTCAAAATCCTTCTCTGAGCTGCACTGAGGAGTCTTCAAAGGACGAAACAATACTGTCTGCAGATTTAGTATATATATGTGTGTGTGTGTGTGTGCGCGCGCGCGCGTGTGTGTGTGTGTATGTATGTGTGTGTGTGTGTGTGTGTGTGTGTGTTTGCTCAGTTCATGCTGTTGATATTTCATGTACGACTCAGATAAAACAGCCTTCAATTAAACATGAGTGAAGCTCAAAGAATTATTAATAAGGATTTTTGTCATTCAAAAACGAAAAAAGATAATTATAGTAATCTTATGTGAATAGTTCTATCTAGAAAAGCTATCTGTTTTATATTTCTTCTTATGTTAGCCCTCTTCTTTGGTTTTACGTTCGAAGTTGTTATCAATTTACAAAAATTATCAAGGTGAAATTAAAAGGAGTGACAAAGACGCTGATCAGTCCCTGTAAGTTTGAAAACGACAAGAGATATTTTTTTTATACAACAGGTGTTCACTGAACAAAGCATTTCTTTAGTTATTAATTATACGGCCATAAAAATGTTCAGCTTTGCATTCTCTTATGCTGAGTCAATGTTTAACTTCAGATACTATTTGAGAGCCCTCAAGGCTAGGAAACCCTCTTAATCTGTGGGAGTAATTGTTTACTGGAGTAGCTAGTTGAAAGGTAAGCCTACGGGGGTTTATTAGGGAAGGACTCAGAAGACAGAGCAGCCGTAGCTTTTTCATCTGCAAACATACCGAGGGTTAATGAGAAAGGCCAAGTAAGGCGGAGTATAAACTTCTGATATATTTTAGAGTCGCTCTCGACTACCAGTTCCTTATTTTCATTACCTTAAGATCTAGGTCCGCCCTTGACAGGTGTTCTGCACGTTTTCTACTTATGAGAGGCGCTACTAAATGACTATCTGGAGCAGAAAACATTTCCAAGATCTCGTTTCGCCCGAGTTGTTCTGCTGCTCGATGTTCTTACAAGTAAAACTTGTAAACGCTCTATTTTTCAAAGGAAGAAATGCTCTCAAAAATTGGTACTCATTCTTAAGCAAACAAATTTAGCTTAAAGGTTTAAGGACAAGAAATTTATAATTAGTAATTAGCTTAGTTCACATCAGGGATTTTAAAATGCTTGAATAATAAATGGTACTAAAATCTAGCTAGTTATACTGTTAATCAGCATTAACCTCAGAGAACGCGTCATTTCTGTATTTACTTATTGTACGTGAGAACATTTTCGAAGTTCATTGATAACTGAAGAAGTTAGAGAACACGCTGATAGCTTCGCAGCTCTAGTTTTCAGTTGACTTTGTTGTTTTAAACAATAGAGAGATACTTTGGTTGCTGTAACCAGCTTATTGAGAGATTCTCACCCAGCTCACTGAAAGTATGAAATCGTTGCGTGCAGTTGTACTGGTGGTATTGTTCATGGTGATGCTTGCACACTCAGATGCTTTTGCACCTGGATATTATAGATACGGGAAATATGGCAAGAGAGAGTACACATCGGTAAGGTGTCTTAGATACTGAGGAATATATCACTATTATTAACGATATTCAGCTTGTTTTACGAAAATACGTTTTTTTTTGTAAGAGTAACTTTATAAGAACAACGAGGCTCAAATCGCCCAAGATATTAATGTAAGAACAATTTAAGAGCAATCTGATGATGGAAGACTTGGCGCCATTAATCAAGTACAATGTTTCAAGACGAAATATTGAAATTGGTTGCTTAATCCGAGTCAGTTATTAAAACACTGGTTTCGTAACATCTATTTTTATACATGCTGGCTAAAATTAGATGACCGAGTTTGTGTTCATTTTTCCTCTTCTCAAACTGTAGCAATCTTATTGATTATAGAAACAGGAACAAGTAATGGCAGTTCGAGACCAAAATGCCCAAAAAATTATAATCAATGAGTCTAAGCCAAACACCTGCTGGCTCTTATACAGAAACTTGTAGCAATGTTTGCGCAACAGATCACAGCGGACAAGTCTGTACACTGAATAGGTATAACACCACATAAATTACCTGATGCGCCGTTCAGCTTCCAAATCCTGTTGGGAACTATCTCATTGGATCTGTTTTTGTGTTGCGTGTGGTGGAAGTATTGTATTATTCAAGTCATATCTCGTTTTCCTGCACAAAAATGTTTTTATTGTATACTGTACACTTTTTTGCTAGGAATAGTCACATCTAACCAAGATTAGAAGTTCTCTGTCTACGTTGATTATACTATATAAATTTTCGAGCCGGAGCAGAACATTGTCGGAGTATCTTTTGATTGTGGATGAAAAACGAGCAGAAAGAAACCCTTCTAATCGGGACTCTTCCCTTTTGCTTTGCAGTTTATATGTGTTTTCACGTTACCTTTGAATTGGTCACTGAGAAAGCAACGAGTAAGAAACTGATTGGCAAAAATACTGAAACTTGCTATATACATTTCGTAGTAATTTTAACCCTTAAACTTGCAAGCCTTTTGGCCGAACTTATACAGGCAAGGGGGCTGGTTGGGGGTTGGTTCGCGGACCTCTCTCCCCCCCGCCAACCCATGATTTTCAAAATGCCTCATCCTTTCATCTTAAAATTTGACATGATTGAATTGTTAAATGGTCAAAGGTCTTCCAACTGAAACTTATCACGTGATGATTTGCCATTTGCCATGGTTACCAGAATGATAAAGTGACGTCATAATGCAAAATTTCACGGTTTTTTGATAATTTAGATTTATGATTTTTATATTGATTTGTTTGCATATTTTAACCACTACAAGCCGATTATGGTGCAAAATACTCATTTGGAATGTCAAATGTAACAAATTTGGGGAAAAATCCACAAAAGCCTATTTTTCAAGAAAATCTGACATCGTTTTCCAAATTTTAACGTGATATTTTCAAAATTTAATAAGGGTAGTAGATTTAACTTCACTTCAAAAAGCGTGTTTACTAATAGGTAACTGCTACTAGAAAACAATTGGGAAAGCTTTAAAATCCCTCCACAAAATCCTCCCCCCCTTGGGAGTTTAATTAATATATATTTTATTTTTTCGATGATTCTGTTAGTCTCAAGTTTGGGAGTTAACCCTTCGGTTAATTTGTTATAAAAATACCTTGGACGTACGAGGGTTAAACCAGCCAGATCAGGTGTACATGTCTTCGTATTTTTACCTGTGGTTTACTATTTACAGTTTCACAATATATTTTTTGTAAAACTTACAAACACGTTCTCTCATCAGATCAGAGCTGCAAAGCACGCTCGCTCCTTCGGTATTTACCACTCAGCAAGTACTACAGGTTCATAGTCGATTTTGAAAAAGACTTGTGATTAATTAAACTGATCCTTTGCGTATTTTTGTTGTTTTTATTACCGAGTCAAATATACCTTCGTTAGATTTTCACCCCTCGGGGGACGACTTCGCCTAGCCTCTTTCTCTTCATCTCGACGACATTGAATTGTAAGAAGTTCGAGTCACGGTTTCAGCTCTGCTCCGTGAATTTCGTCGACCACCAAAAACACAGCATGTGGAAAGGATTATGGTAGTTAATCATAAAATAGAGCTGCTTTTACGTTGTTTTATTTTGTCCTTTCTGTTCATTTATTTATTTATTTATTAACTAGTGACTAACTTTTTGCTGAAACTGAATCAACATCAGGCGCGCCAGACTATTTCCAACTGCGATCATCGCATTAGGCTTTTTGCGCCTGTATTATATTTATATTTTTTTTATTTTTAAAATTATGAAAACTTTTTGTATTTAGATTATGTTGAGGATCTAAAGGTCAAACTTTAAGAAATTGCTAAAGCATACTCAAGGCAAAACATAAGAAAGAACATCTATTTTCAGTTAGTTTCTTAAATGATAAAAATGACCAATACTGTTGTGTAAAGTAAGCTTTGTTTTTTTTTTCTTTAAGATATTTGTTTACTGTTAAAATAGTTTCTTAATGTTATTTTTCAGGTTAAAAGATTAAAAAGTGAATACTGCAGATTGACACGACACGTTTGTGGCCACAAACTAAGGACAGGCCTCACTATGCTGACTGGCACTTCAAACTGGGAGAAACGAAACCTGAATGGTGTCAAACAGTGAAAGGCGTTGGAAAGATCACTGACAACATCAGCAAGAAACATAAACTCACGGCAAATGTATCCCACACGTTTATCGAAGCAAACTGTTTAAGATTATTTACAATTCATAGATAAGCACTATATAAATGTATGTGCCACATGGATTATACAGTTAGCTATATCCATACAAGTAGTTTAAAGATGCTGTACGAAATATTAGGATGGTGATAAATAAAATCAAACAATCGTTAATGAGACACTTTCACGGCTTTGCGCATGCTTCAAGTCTATTGACAAGAAAACTCAGTTATAAGCTAAAATATCTATAACCAGATAATTTTCATATGATAATCTATGTTTTTCGACAGGCAACGAGTACGGATGGTTTGTTTTAGGTGGCGATTAAGTTGGATTGTAATTGTTTCTCCTATTATATAGATCGTGTTATTAGCAATGTTCCGGGCCGGAACACAAAGTAATAAATTGGTTAAAAATTCATTAAACCTGGAGAAATATGTTCAGCCAAGGTTATTTGGTGGATTAAGATATTTTATTTTGAAATCCCTTACGTTGGACTTTTAACCCCCTACCAGATACCTCCCACCTCTTTAATTTTCGATATTTTAACTGAGTGGCATTTTACTTCTTTTATATCATAAATCCTAAATATCAACTAAGATGTGATCATCATGAAAAAGATTAACTCTGACATGCCATGAGGTGGCAACAGACAAATGTAAGAGACGAAACCGAGAAAGAAAAAAGAAGAAAGCCGTTCCAAGCAGAAATGACACCCTGATGGCAGGCGCTCTAACCAACTGAGCTACCGAGGCAACCACACCGTATCATAAAACGATTTTTTCGAAATGGGGGAGGGGAGGTGTTAGCTTCCGTCCTGCCTCTGTAACATTTTAAATGATCAATCTTTACTAATGAAATTTGACAAATTTTACACATTTTAATTGTCACAAACTCTATTTGATTTCGGTGTCATTGCACACTTGCCGTTGGCTATAACTTCACAGTGACGTCTCCATAAAGCGTTTTGATTGTATTACAAAGAATATTTTGGAGCAACTAAGCGTCAGAGTGGCGTCATTCGATCTTGATCTCGTTTTTTGTTTTATTCTGTATAAAGTTAAAAAATCCGCTTAAAAGGTCGAATTATTATTATTATTATTAGTAGTAGTAGTAGTAGTAGTAGTAATGGGATACGGACATTTCAGTATTTTCAACAACATATATTTCAGTAGTTTCAACAACATTCACTTCAGTAGTTTCAACAACATTTATTTCAGTATTTTCAACAGCATTTATTTCCTTATTTTCAACAACATCAGTTATTTTAGTATTTTCAACAACACTCATTTCAGTATTTTGACAACATTTATTTTGATGGGTATTTTCAGCAACATATCTTTTCGTATTTTCAACAGCATATATTTCGGTATTTTCAACAACATTTATTTCAGTATTTTCAGTAATATTCATCTCAGTATTTTCAACAACATTTATATGAGTGTTTTCAACAACATTTATTTCAATATTTTCTCCGTCCTCCACCTAACTGCTTAAATATTGTGGGAAGGGGGGAGAGGGGAGAGGAGAGAGGAGAGGGGCGGTAAAACAAGACAAAAATTTTCAATACGAGCAAAATTTTTAACTTAGAAATCTTAATAAAGTTTCGGCAGGGGTGGTTGCTTTAGATAAATGCCCCTAATTAGAAAATTCGCATTTACTGCTTGTATGGAGTCTTTTTTCACAAAATCGTAGAGAAAATTGTCCAATGAGATAGGACAGTAGTCTACATTTTCAGATATTTAAAAATTACCCATAGTTCCCTGCTTTACAGTGGCCCATAAAGCTCAGTACAAAAATAACAGAATGTCACACATAACAACAAAAGAAACAACGCAAACAAAAAAGTCAATGCAAACAAAGAAGTAGGGCAACGCAAACAAAAATGTCCATGAAAACAAAAGAGTATGGCAACGCAAATAAAAAAAAGTGTGAAAACACAAACAAAACAGTCAAAGCAAATAAAAGTGTATCAACGCAGGCAAAAAAATGTGACAACACACAAACAAAAAAGTCAACGCAAACAAAAAGATTACGACCCAAACAAAAAAGTTGAACGCAAATAAAAAAGTTAACGCAATTTTTAAAAAAACCCAGCCGTACCAGTATGACAGAAGGCTCTGACACATTTTCCTGCCAAATAAGGCTGTAGCATGGGAACCATGTTTTGTTCACGGTGCGAGAGACTACTGAACGTGCAAAATGCTGTTCAAATTGTGGATTGTTCTTAGAGAAGACCCTGCCTGTTGAGAACACAAAACCAACTCATGGGTTTGAGGAGTATAAGAAAGGAAAAGAGGCTGAAAAACGGTCAAAATTTGAAGCCAAAATGAAACTCACGAAAACGCCATGACATTGAGTATCAGAGCCTACAGTCATATTGGTCAGAGATAACTCGAGACCAGTCCCTTTGTTGTTTTTTATTTGCATTAACTTTTTTATTTGCGTGAACTTTTTTATTTGAATTAACTTTTTTGTTTGCGTCGTACTTTTTTTTTCGCGTTGTCATTCTTTTTTCTTTGCATGGTTTCTCTTGTTGTTGTGTGTTTCATTCTGTTATTCTTGTACTGAGCGTTATGGGCCACTGATATTTTCGTGGCAATAATTAAAGAGAAATCTTGGAGCCGTTTCATAAACAGCATCAACAATGAAAATGGTAATTGCATTTAAAATAACTTCTATAAACTGAAAAACTGTAGCTGTCTTCCATTTGCCGGTTTTCATGATAACATGGTCGCCTATTATACAAGATAGCATACACTGTCCTAATCTCCTTATAAAGTTTTAGAAAAAGTTATGAAAGTTAAATTATTGTAGCGTTAAGAATAAAGGGAGGGGGGGGGAGACTGGGGACAAAATCCAGTGCCCTTGATCCAGTTAGTGTTAGTTTGTAGCTAATCACCAAGAATCACTTTCTGCATTTCTCGTTGTTACTGTTCTATTTAACCTGTCAAGTTCCACAACATTCAATTTCCATCTGCATATTTCTACTGTTTATATTATAATTGACTACACTTAAGTTGTTTGGCATTTTCCCTCTTAATATAGCCATAAAAATCATCAGAAGTTTACTACGTCATGAAAATTACACTCCCTTTTTATAAAGCCTTTTTAATCAGAACGTCGAGGCTCAAAAATTCCAAAATATAATGAAGAACAAACTAAAACACGAGTCAGGCTGAGACTAAGAAAAGATCTTTAATCTCTATAATTTTGAAAATGGAAAACAGAAACGCCACTAAAATCGTGACAGAACAGTGCATTTGGAAAACAGGCGATACCAAACCATTAGGGTACATATATGAACTGAGTTAGATGTTAGGAACAGCCTTTGAAAATGTAGACATAATTACAAAAATATCTACTGATCAAGAACTCCTTTAGAAATTATATTAACATTTGAAGCTGAAACTTTGAAAAGAATTTAAAACGTTGAGACTTTCAGCCCATAAAAAAGACGTATTGAAAAAAAATAGAGAGTAGGTCCTTTCGCTTCAGTCTCTACGACGGTCAGGTTGAAGTTGAAAGGACCTTCTCTACTTCTGTTAGCTAATATATAGATCGGTTTTGCGGTGACATCATCAAATTCGAAAATCAAAAAAAAAAAAAAACTAAAAAACATTTCGGTAAAACAGTTCTTTTTACAAGCGTAAGATCAGTATCAAAACAATTTTTGAAAACTAAGGTCGATACGGCCATTTGTTTTGTATCCTGGTAGTATTTTCTGTGAATGCGCAAACATTTGTTTTTCAGTGTACATGTGCATGTGCAAACATTCAAGAAAATTAATAAACGGAAGGCTTTCGAGGAAGTGATTATTACTTGGCGACCCGGCGGAAGACAACCGAATAACTTACATTAGAAAAAACGGAAGCCAACAACTAGCCTTGATTAAAAACCATTGCGGCTTCTTTTGAGTCTCACTAAAATGTCACTAAAAGACTATGGAAGTCTACAGTATGTATAGTAGACTTTTCAATTGACGGTCGGGATTACGAGATTCTGTAAATCCCGTAATCAATTAGTTTAAAGAAGTCTTGTCGATTTAGAAAAAAAAATGTGTACTGATTTTACTGTTTTGTTTATTTTCTAAACTGATTTGTTGCAGGCACATTTTATAGGGAATAAAACTTAAATCAAGATAAAATGGGATAAAAGGTAATAAAATTTATAACTTACATATAGAAGTTTCAAATGCACTGGTTTTTTCTATGACAATAAACAACCAGAATCGTACAGGGGGTTTTGATTGTGAGTACAGAACAAGAGAATCACAATTTTATAAGTTAATGATTATAATACTAGTCATTTCTATAGCGTCAGTTTAGCTAAATGAACAAAAGCACTTAAAATTGCTATTAAAATAATCAAACAATCTACGCTAATAATTAGAAATTTAACTTTTATATAGTTCAAAGGATGTAAATATACAATCTTTTACCCTCAAGCAGAGTGTCTCTTCATTCGATAAATGTGAGGAGAAATTAATAAATGTCTTGTATTTAGCATTTTGACTTTTATATTTATCATACTTTTCCTATAACAAAACTAACATACTTTTTGTACAAGTGAACTTGGCAATAATAATCTTAAACTCATATGGCATTGCGTTACTAAACATTTCTTTCAATTCTCTATCCATTGAACTATTTCAATCTTTAAAAACCAACGTAACAACAATATTAGTCTACATAGAACATATCTTGTCAGCTGACACCTATTCAAATTCAAATCTTTTTGACTTAAACTGTAAATCATGATATCCGAATCACAAAATACATCTTAACTTTGTTTATCAAAAACTGCGACTGCTACTCATAAGTATCTAAGTCGTGTTGAGTCTCTTTTTTTTTAAAAACTATTTACTACATTTCTGTCGTAGAACTAAAAGGCTCTCATACAAAATAGTCTAAAACTAAATTTCTCACGAGAACGGGCTAAAATAGCTTTCTCTGGTGAGTAACTAGCACATGTTTCCAGCGTTTTCCTCAAATTCTATTTTTGTGTGCTATACTCAAATCTAAACAACGAAGATCAACATGGTTGCTGTACGACAAACGACACCTAAAGACAATGAGGAGATTTTGGAAATTTGAGCTTGCCGTTTGTATACCGTAATAATATTTTGAAGCACGACACTGTAATAGCTTGCATTTTCATCTTTTCCAATAGATTGTTGTAAATTACTTTAATTGGTGCAATGCCTTTAGAACAGTTTGAACGGACTTAATAAATGATTATAGTTATAGTGATGATGATGATGATGATGATGATGATGAAAAAACCCAGATGCAGAAACGTTCTTAGGTTCTAAGGAAAACAGAATTCAGCCTTGATTACTACTAAATCTATTCATACAACTGTACAGCGCTCCTTTTTATATATTTCGTAAAATGTTGGCCGAAGCCTGTGTATACTTTTGGCAAATCCAACTTAATTGTATCTAATTTGTTTTGAATTTTTTTCTTAATAAAAATTGCTGTAGTTTGAATAAATGGTTTTAGTTCGAAGTTTACTTTCGTCTAAAACGTACATTGTTCATAAAATATTTCTGTGAAGTATAGAGAAGTAGTTATAATTGTAGTTATTGCACGGAGATTAATTTGCTTCTCGCGTTACAAATATAGTTTAACAAATCTCTGACGAGATGCTTGACCATACGAATATATTGAGCGGACAATAATTCGTAGAACACGTCTTTTATGTTACTGACAAATTATAATTTCAGTGAAAACTATACAGTTTTATTCTTAAGGCACATGTATACGGTTGATTGTTATGTTTCTGAGCCGCAAGCCTCGATGTTCAGCATTTAGGTAACTCAAATCTTACAATGTTTGAAGGCATTACCTGCGTACATCCTGATTTCTAGCTTAATCCCAACAGTCCAGCCGGCGTTCACCGGTTATATTTTAACCGGCTATTAACTGAGGATCAAACAAGCAAGGAACGACGCTATTATTAATGGACAGTTGCTAATGGAACACGTAAAAGACAATACTGGAATATAAGGAAACGAGTTAAAATGTCGAGTTTTTTTTAAACTCACAATTAGACCGGCAGAAGGAGGCGTCCCTTTTGACTTATGTTGATGTCAACTGGAGCCTATCGCTTTAAGTATTTCTTGTATTAGTATAAATAAAGTGAAAAAGCACTATCATCTAACAGTTGAGAGAACTATAGGTCTGTTTTACCGAGGAGAGAGACTAATAAATCTTTTGGTATGAAGCACCTGACGGTTTTTAGTTTATTGGTCGCAATTTTGGTAACAGCGACTTCTCAAGTGGCGGCATACGCTCCAGGATTCTCCGGGCCTCTTGAGGGCAAGCGAGGGCGATTATCGGTAAGAAAACAAAATTTACAGCTAGTTATTAGGACGATTTTTGATTTACCTTGAAAAACATAAGCGCTACATGTTTTCTTTTTTCTATCTGCCAATTCCAGGAATGATAAAAACAGCAACACATTAATGGTTTTTAGCCGAACTGTTTGTTTGTTCCAGTTACAAAGGACTTACAAACTGTAGCTGTTCGTTCACAGTCGATTGAAACAAAACTTTGTTAGCTATGTTAAGAATATTGTTCGCCCAAAAAATGAAATTCAAAATGAAAACAACGTCAAATGAACGTCCGTTGACAGGGATGTTCAGCCATTGGTCAAGTTTCTCGACCTTCATTCGGGGGACTTAAAAGCACCCATGCACTTGGTTAATCCTGGTTTTGTGGGCTGCATCAATACGGTAGTTATTTGTACCAAATATACAATTGTAAGGCGCTTTGAGAGGTACTTTGTCGGCTTTAATACAGAATCTAAGTATTTCAACAGTCATTTTATTGTTTTCCGATGACACATGAAATGGGTGTTTGGAATAATTCTTTCAACTTGCTGTTCAAGCTGTTTTGAATACTGCAAACTTCAAACTTGAAGTAAAACTGGTTGAATGTCGAGTGTTTAAAAGTAAAAGTTACAGAATTATAAACTAAGTATAAGTTCAAAGTAATCTCCTATTTGTTTAAAGCTAATTACTATCTTTATAACAAGATCAATAGAGGAGTGTAGAAAAGTATAGCGTAGACAATATTTCAAATTCAAACTTGTAAGTCTTATTGAGGGCAACAAGTTGATCACTTCTTAGCAGTCACGTAGCACCATAATAATAACAGTGATATTCTTCTTGTTCTTGTTCTTCTTTCTCCTCCTTCTCCTGCTTTTTCTTCTTCTTCATCCTATTATTATTCTATTATTATTATTATTTTATAATAATAATAATAATTATTTTATAATTATTATTATAAATTTTATAGTTAGTGTCTTTATTTTGATTGCCTATATATATAATAATTATAGA